>JAPFBL010000055.1:0-317500 GCA_026182355.1 Hermatobates lingyangjiaoensis
AACCAACCAATTCAGGGAGAATATTGAATTATTATTCATCACATGCTGTAAGTCAAAAATTGAATTGTGTAAAAAACTTAATAAAAAAGGTGATAGATATTAGCAGCCCGTGTTTTTTAAAGGAAAATAAGAAAAAGGTGAAAATCCTGTTGGAAAAAAACTCTTACCCAGGAAATCTAATAGAACGCATTTGGAGAAAGTATTTAAGAGAACAGACGGAACACATGGAAAGAACTACTGATAACCATCAAATGATGAATAAAAGATATTTCAAATTCCCATTTATTGAAGGGCTATCACAAAATATTCAAAAACTGTTAAAAAGGAACTTACCAGAAATCAATTTAGCATATTACAATAAACAAAAAGTAAAATTATTATTTTCTAATTTAAAAGACAACATACCAAAAGATTTAGAAAGTAATATTATTTATTCTATAAAATGTATAGAATGTAATAAGAAGTATTTTGGTGAAACCAGTAGATTGTTAAAAGAAAGGATATATCAACATAAATACTCTGTTAGAACAAAAAAGATTAATGCCACAGCATTAGCATATCATTCAATAAATGAAGGACATACATTTGACTTTGATGGAACAACCGTTATGAGTAAAGAACAGGACGAACATAGAAGAAGAACCCTTGAAATGCTATTCATTAAAAAAGATCAAAATTGTATTAATCATAGAAACGATATAGCGAATTTAAATAGTGTTTATTCTAGTATTTTGAATACCTAACAGATTTAGTGAAATTTTGTTCAATAGGTACCTGCTTATCAGCTGTACAGAGTCGGTTATTAACGGTTTTCATTGAATAGTTTAAGAGTCATTACTAGTTCAGAAATGAAAATGTAATAGTTCCTTCAATTGCCAATACTCCTACTTATGTAAGTACATTGTAAAAAAACTTTGTTTTTATAGTTAGACTCCATCTTTTTTTTTTCTCTTTTTTATTATCTGTCATTGTTATCCTAATACTTAAGATTGTATTTAATGTTCATAGTGTACTTCTTTTGTTTGTGTTTTAAAAATGTACGTATTAAAATTCTTGTTTTCCTCTGTTTGTAGGCCTATGAAAAAGATTTTGAATAAAATCGAAACGTCGGCAATGAGAGTTTGAATTAAAAAGTGGAAGAAACTGACCGCATCCCGATCAATCATTTTTTAGTTGTATATCTGTCACACGGTCGAGAAGTTATTAGTGTTTATATATATATATATAAGTAATGCCGGCCCGCGAGAGACGCCGGCCCGCGAGAGACTAGAGGGTTGAAGTCCGTATCAACATTGCCTCTCCTATAAACAGAAGGAGCTGACTAATAAAACTCGATTCTTGTCTTCAATCACGTGCGAGCTAGTTTATTTAAATTCCTTTTTTTTAAAAACCTATTCATTACCCGGACACGCGTAACTGGTGCCGAAACCCGGGATCATTCGCCAACTGTTTAATAGTGTAGTGTTGTGTCCAGTGTAGAAACCAACATGACGAGTAAACAGACAACAGGAGCCGATGTTAGGCTCGCAGTGAAAATAGAACAAGCGAGAGTAGCAAAAGCAGGGTACCTGATGAACCTATTAGATTCGATAAAGAGGTTCGAGGGTGATGCTCGAGAGTTGGACTTGTTCATAGAGAGAATGGACTGCATCAACGAGCAGTTAGTCACAACTCAACTAGACCCAGCTACAGACAAGAACATCAAGACCTACTTCCTCGCCAGGGTCAGCCTTACGGTGATGCTGGAGTTAGGACTTACGTTTTGTGCGGAGTGGAGTGCGGTGCGAGCAGCCCTTAAGGACAGATATGCTGGAGCCGCAAAGCCTGTAGCTAGAAGTGCGCTAAAAATTTTTGAAATGCGGAAGGAGAATGGTGAGACCTGCGCTGAGTTCGGGCGCAGATTGGGGGATGCGACAAGGAAATTAACTATGAAGATAAATGAAAAGTGCACAGACAGTCAAGAAGCGAAATGGAGAACGACGATATATGAAGAGATAGCCAGTGAAATTCTCCTCAAGGCAGCTCCAGAACGAGTGAGAATGGCCCTCCGTATCATGAAGCCCACTAGTCTCGAGGAGACAATTAATGCCATCCGGGAGGAAGAAATGGACCGAGAAGATAACGGTGTTATATATAGAGGGAAGTCAGAAGGAGGATGGGCAGTTGTGACCAGGAGGAGAGTACCTCAGGATAGGCAATTCAGAGCAAGAGCCTATGAGGATCGAGGACAAGGGAGGTATTCACAGGAGAGGAAGCCACGGGGACGTTTTGAAGAGAGAAGATCTCAAGCCAGGAGGAACAGCTATGAGGCAGTGGGAGGCTACACGCGAAGAGAGAAGCCAGTAAGAAGAGGATGTTGGGAGTGTGGTGAACTCGGTCACTTCGCGCGAGAGTGTCCGTATTTATATCGCAAGGAGAGACCACGAACGAAACAGTATAGACCAACACCAAGAGATGAGCCCATGGAAGTTAACACAACCCGGCGGGAGAAGATGTGGGGCAGGAGAAGACAAAAAGGGGAAGGCTCTTCAGAGGACGGGAGCTCATCAGAGTCAACAGGGTCGGAGCAAGAGACATCGATAGAACGACACGAGCGCTGGTACGAGCGAGGGAAGTGGCCTTCACTGGAAGAGACTCGTGGTGGGAGGATCGCTATTCGAGAGAAGAGGAAGAAGGATTGAAGGTTAGGCGAGAGGTATATAGGCGAGCAACAGAGGAATAGCATAAGAGGTAAGCTCCCTATATTTTTTTTTCCCAAATGGAAGACTAAGTGTTTGGTAGATACAGGGTCAGATAGCACAATTATGGACAATGAAGTGGCAAAAAGGATGGACAATTATTCAGGGCTGACACCGTGCAACTGCACCTTGGTCACCATGGCAGGAAGGAAGAGCCTGGTAGGCGAATTACAGGTAGAGATGGGAGAATTAATAGGAGAGACCTTGGAGATGAAAGTGCATGTGACCCACTTAGAGACCCAGAAATATGGAGTTATTCTAGGGTGCGACTTTTTGGAGAGAATCAATGCAAAACCTGAGTGTAAAAGAGGGAAGTGGGACATTAAACTAGGAAAAAGGAAATACTTCGTGGAAGGGAGAGTTAAACCAGGGAAGAGAATAACGGTAAACTGTGGAAAAGTGATACCAGGAGAACATCAGGTTAGTGAATTAATGAAAGAATTTGAAAAAGTATTCTATAGTGAAGGACAGAGGTTATCAGCTACAGGTAGGGTCAAACACCAAATAGAACTCCCTGAAGGTACAGTTGTTTACGTGAAACCTAGAAGGTACCCACACCAATTGAAAAAGATAATGCAGGAGCAAATAAAGGAAATGCTGGACCAGGGCATAATACAGAGGTCTAAGTCGCAATTTTCGAGCCCTATTTGGCTGGTCCCAAAAAAGGTCGAGGAGGGTAAACCCCCTAAATACCGGTTGGTAGTAGATTTTAGAGAGTTAAATAAGTACACTAAGCTTGAAAGATACCCTCTGCCAAGGATAGAAGACATACTCGACCATATGGCAGGAGCAACTGTATTCAGTACCTTCGACCTCAAGGCCGGGTATCACCAGATTAGGATGCACCCGAGAGATGTCGAGAAGACGGCCTTTACGTTCGATAGAGGCAACTTCGAATTTTTGAGGATGCCCTTTGGCCTAAAGAATGCGCCTTTCACGTTCCAACGCCTCATGGATGAACTGCTTGAAGGACTGGGAGAAGACTTTACGCAAATCTACATGGATGACATCATAGTGTTCAGTAAGTCAATAGAAGAGCATAAGGAACATGTTACAAGGGTGCTGAAAAGAATAAGGGACTTTGGCTTAAAGGTAGCGATGGATAAAACCCGCTTATATCAAAAAGAGGTTAGATTTATGGGGCACCTTATCTCAGGTGAAGGAGTAAGACCCGACCCTAAGAAGGTTGAAGCAATAGATCGATTACCCTATCAAAAGGGACCCAAAGACATCAGGGCTTTTCTAGGTATGATAGGTTTCTATAGAAGGTACGTAAAGGACTTTGCAGCAATCACGAACCCCTTGACGGACAGTTTAAAGAAAGGAAAGAAGTTTATACAAACAGAAGATCTAAGAGAAGCAGTGGAGCAGTGTAAGAAGGCGTTGCGGGGCCCGCTGTTGCTCCAATTTCCTGACCTAAACAAACCATTCATTGTAATGACAGATGCCAGTCAAGAAGCTATCGGGGGAGTCTTGATGCAGGAAACTATCCAGGGAGAGCGACCAATAGCCTACGCCAGCAGAAAATTATCACCAGCAGAAAAAAAGGTATAGCACAATAGAAAGGGAAATGTTAGGCATAGTGTGGACTGTAGAACATTTCCGACCCTACCTTTTTGCGGCTGAGTTCACTATTAGAACAGATCATAGGCCTTAATGTGGATCGGGAATTTAAAGGAGACGTCAGCCCGGATAGCAAAGTGGAAAGAAAGGATAGCTGCATACAACTTCAGGGTCCAGCACGTAAAGGGCGTTGATAATCAAGTAGCCGACTGTTTGTCCAGAAACGTCAACGTCATTACGAGAAGTAGTACGAGAGAGCCAAGTACCTCCAGGGACGTGCGAGAGTTCTTCGCCAACTGGACACCAGACGCAGATGAAGACCAAGAACAACGAAATGGACCGGAAGCTGAGATTAGCCAGGATATAATAAACAACAAGAGAAATCAAATAATTATAAAAGACGACACAGAAGAAATAATAAACACCCAATTGCACAAATATGGCCACTTAAAAATAAATATTATTACAGGAGGAACGAAAGCGAACAACGAACAATTAAGTACAGTCATAAACCAACTAACAGTGCCAGGAAAGGTATACCATTTCTTTATAGAATCACAAGAACTTGAAAATAGACTACTCCGACTAATTCAGGAAAGAGAGCTGAGACAAGGAGCTCATTTCATAATCTGTAAGAACCAGGTAGAAACGGTAGAAGACGAAGAGCAGCAGAAAGAGGTCATCCTAAATTATCACAGGGGAAAAACCAACCATCGTGGTGTCACAGAGACCCTTAAACATCTACAGAGGTCGCATTACTGGCTCCAAATGGGCAAGAGGATAGCCCAAGTGATAAAGGACTGTGAAATATGCAAAAGGAGGAAGTATGAAAGAGTACCACTTGTACCTCCATTATTACAAAGTCAGACGCCCGAGGGACCCTTTGAGGAGCTAGAAATTGATATATTTACATACGACGGAAACAAATATTTAACAACAATAGATAGACTAACGAAGTTAGCCTCAGCATGGCCACTAACAAGTAAATCAAGTGAAAGTATAGAAGAGGCATTGCTGTCGTATTTGGCCACGTTTGACTGCCCGAGAACGATCTATATGGACAGAGGGCGAGAGTTCAACAACGTTAAAATAAAAACCCTGTTAAAAGAATTCAATATAAACCCCCATTGGTGTACACCGGGTCATCCAAGGTCCCACGGAGCAATAGAGAGACTACATAACACTCTAACGGAACACTTGCAGTTATTGGCTGATGCAAAAAACATAAAGGGTCATGTGGCAATGGCCAGAGCGGTCCTAGCATACAACAGTAGTATTCACTCGACCACAGAGGCAACACCATTTGAATTGCGGAAAAAGGAAGCGGATCCACAAAGGTTACATAATAGAGTCAAAGCAGCAAAAGAAAGATGGACCAAGCAATATAATCAAAGGAAAGCAGAAGAAACAGTAGGGTTGATACAAGAAGGGGACTTCGTATATAAACTGAATAGGCAGAAGCGAAGGAAATCGGACCCGAGATACGTAGGGCCATACGAAGTACTCGCAACGTTACCACGGTACAGAGCACAGATATGGAGGATAGGAACGGACACCCTGAAACAAGAAATAGTTCATTTTCAGGAACTGCGACGGGTGAGAAGGAAAATCCCACCAATGGTGCGAACGATATAGTGTAGTTATGTGTGTTTACCTTTGTTAATTTTGTTATTTTTGTTTTGTACAAATAATCATAGAAGTTCATCTTTTGTTATTTCTGTAATTTCTATAAACAATGTTAATTCAGTTACTTGTGTGGACGTCATTTTATTTTTGAATGTTAAAACATTATATTCATTTCTTATGTTTAGAGTCAAGTTTTGTTTTGTTATTTTATGATATAACTCAGACACTTGTACGGAGAGCATTGTTGATAAGGACTGGGAGGGGGCAGTAATGCCGGCCCGCGAGAGACTAGAGGGTTGAAGTCCGTATCAACATTGCCTCTCCTATAAACAGAAGGAGCTGACTAATAAAACTCGATTCTTGTCTTCAATCACGTGCGAGCTAGTTTATTTAAATTCCTTTTTTTTTAAAAACCTATTCATTACCCGGACACGCGTAACTTATATATATGAGTCGTTATCAGCCTTTGGAGCGATTCACTTCTTTTCCTGAAGACGAGGACATCGAAGAAATATAGTAGTGAGTTCAGTGATTTCCTTTCTATGTGTTCTTTTTAAATTCTAGTTTATATATATATATATATATATATATATATATATATATATACAAGGTTACAAAACAAACACGTGAAACAAAAAATCACGTCTAAACCACAGGAAGAAAATCAGAAAAGTGGCTAAGATCTTCCCACTAAAATCATGAAAGATCTTAGTCATTTTTCATGATTTTTTTACTGAGATTTAGACGTTAATATAGATATATTTTTAAAACATATGTGTCTATAATAAAAGAAACCACTAGAAAAAGTAGTAGAAGAAAAGATAAACGTTCTAGGAACTTTCGTGTGTCACCTCTTCTAAAATGAATTGGAACTTTGAAAAGGGACTTTTTGTACTTTTTAAATAAAATAAAATTTGAAAGTGCTTGGAACTTTAATCTTTTCTTCTACTACTTTAGCGGTTTTATATATATGTATATATTCGACGACGATGATCGAAATATAGCAATGAGTTATTCCTGTGTCTGTCTGTGTGCTACCTTCTTTTTAATTGGTTTATATATATTATATATATATATATATACCAATTAAAACGAAGATAGCACACAGATAGACACCGGAATAACTAATTGCTATATTTCGACCATCGTCATCATCAGGAGGTGAAGAGTTCCGCAGTAGGGCAGAGCGGCGACACTATATATATATATATATATATATATTGATATAAGTATTGACCTTGAAATAGAAACAAAATTAAAGTTTATCAAGACTCGGTCAGTTCTTCAGGTTCAAATTAAACTCTCATTGCCAAAGTTTCAGTTTTTATTTAAAACCTTTTTCATAGACAGATGTATAAAATTTTGAAACAGAGAAACTAAGTATTAAAATAAATATTATTTTACAAAGGGAAATAGTCTCTAAATTTGAACAACAACTGTCAACACGTGACTGTTCATTTAGGAAGTAGACTTTCGTTTATGCATGTCTTGAAAATTGTATGCCATGTATGCATGACTCTCAATTTCTCTAATAGACTTTCTTCTAGGTACAAGGTAGATTACTTGACCAAAATTTTTATTTAGATAGTCCGACATGTTTGCATATTCACTGACCATTTTGTAATGGTCAGTATGTTTGTCATCTTTAGTGATTACCCAAGCAACTATTATCTTTGGGTATACATCTTAAGAGCTGTTGGTTAAGTTATATTTCAACCAATTTGATAAATTGGTTGAGAACAAAACAACTGAGTATAAAACTGAATGGTATAGGCCTGAAAGATGTACATCTTTATGTTTATTTTAACGCGTTTCTAAGATCTGAAGGAATTAACCTCGAGAAATCATTAATTAAGTTTGTCAAACTGGATTTGAAGTCAGAGAAATTAGATTCTGATTGACCCTGTAAGATGAATGCTGAATGAGAGTCTTTTATCTGAAATATTCTGAGTAGAGGATTTGGCTTCAGTGTTTATGTCAAAAAGAGCTGTCTTACATCTGGTATAGTCAAAAAACTTTTTTAAAGCAATTTACTTAGATAAGCTATCAAAAATGTAATAATTGATCACAGGAAATCAGATTATAATTGGTTATTTTTGGAATACGCACAGATAAATATATCTCTTTTGGATATAAAAGAGATAAATTTAATGAGGGAGGGAGAATTAATTCTGGCAAGGGCGCATTGACCGACTGTGGGTTAAATTATGATAGGGATGAATTCGAGACTCCTGTGCCTAATACTTTGCTTTAATATGTCCCCGATGTGGCTAGCTGGAAGAGCTTCTGATCAATTTAGAACTTGGTTTATATATGTCGAGAGTTATTTAAGAAGGATAAAACCTTCTAAGATGCCTTAAAGTCGACTGAATGTTCTGGATTAAAAGAATTCATGTAATGTGAAATAAATAGTTTTAAGAAGTAACACATATGTGGTTTAGTAGACTTGGATGTTACAGGAGTCCGTTGATGGCAGGCTTATTGTTTAGGAGAAAGTTAGTTTTAAATGAAAGGTAATAAAAATTAAATGCAGGTTAGTAGCAAAGAATTATTTTCAAATGTATCAAAAGATCATGTTGAAATATTAATTCCTGTATTCTACTTGATATAAATGTTTGAGAAGTTAAAAAAATGAAGGGTAAAAACTTGTTAAGAAGTTTTTTATTCTTTCTTGAGTAGTGGTTGGTTGTATTAAAGAAAACGTTTTTCCTTTTTTTTTTAGTTTAGGAGTCTGTGTCTCATTTATTCAAGCAGCTAGTTACATTTTAAGAAGACATTCAAACTTTGCGTGTGAATACCGTGTATATCGATCAAGTGACTTGAAGCTCAGAGCCCCATTAACCAAACTAATTTACTGGAATCATCAATCGTAAGAGCTCTTAAAAATAAACACATTAAAACCTTGAACCTTAAATCTTAAACAGTAGCACACTGCTTTCCTCTTTTTGAAGCGATAAAAGAGTTTTAAGCATTCACTTAATAAATATTACAACTTTTTTCTTTTGCTATCATTCTTAAATGATTCATTTGACGTGTAATCCTACTGCTCTATGCTTGAATTAATACCTCAGTTATTACCCTGTCAGTTGATAACAGGATAATACTTATTATAATTATAATTAAACTGAAGTTAGCTTCAGTAGTAATTTAATTATAATTAAATTAAGGAGAATTATTGTTGTGGATTCCTTTTTTCATTTTCTTTTTAACACGTAATAATCATTATAAGGTGAATTGACAGAATTCATATTAAAAAAAAACCATTTTTTATAAGATTTACTTAATTTAGGCTACAATAGAAATGATAATTTTGCTCTCCTGTAAACAAAACAGTTTCTGAAGTCACAATGCGGTATTATTTAATTATGCCTTTAAATAACCATCACTTGGTTGCTGTTTTGGCAATATCTACACAACATATATTTGTCCTCTTTGGCAGAGATCTACCCTATGAATTGCAATTTACCTCATTACTTTCTACTACAGCGATTTATGAGTACACTTTCATATTGAATTTACTCTTTGTATGACTCTGGCTACAAAAGGTTAACAGAATATGCAAATAATAATAGCCTTTATTATTTGCGTATATATTAAAACTTGTTTAGTATAATTTTTTTTACTTCTAATAAACCTTCTAATACTTGTTATATTGATTATAATAGATTTGTTTATTTTACAAAAGAACAAACACAAATATGGCTCTATATTCAAATTAAATACTTTTTTAAATTACAGTCGGCATGAAGTCTGCTATTCCTTAAAAGCCTCTCCGCCCTCTCAGTGTAAGAGGATTATAATAAGCAGATTATCCATCACAAGAAGATTACTTTGCTATTAAATTAAAAGCCTGTTGTTCTAAGCAGATCTATGCCACAGTCGTCATGGAATTTGACCAGTTCGTATACAGGCCTACCTTCTCTAACCCTGTTTGACACGTCCGTTCTGTAGTAGCGATGGCAGATCGGTGACTTCGCAATCGCCTCCCATTCCACTATGGTAGCCTTGCTTAAATCATTTAAATATACTTAATCTAACATTTATTTCATGCTTTACCGCTATAAAATGCAAGGAATGAATAGTATTTTTACTTATTTCTTTTGCTTCAATACAAAATAAAAGATCTAAGAGTTTTTACAATATTTCAAAATACACAATTTTTATCCTACTTTTCAGAATATATTAACTTTCTGATATGCAAAATATACTATATTTTTTAATCTGAAAACTCTATCTTTCTAGGAAAAAGCACCGTTTACTGAAATCAATATCAATATTTTCGACACAAGGCTTGGACCCAGTGACAGTATCAGCTGTGGGAGAATGGCTTCGATTGAAAGCAGTGATTGCAGGTGAGAAGGATCAGGCCTAATGCGAGTCAAGGGGCACTTCTACTTATTCCAGACATAGTACATGATATTTATAAATCCAAGACTCAGTGAGCAGCAGACATTAGAAAAAGTATTTTACTACTGTGATAGTCGTTTTATTAGAACTACTAGACTACCTGTGACACTCTGTGTCACTCAGAAATTACAACAATAGGTATTGAAATTAATTCAATGAACATGATTGACAAGGATAATTTCAATTGTTATTTCTTATTATTAAGGCACGGAACCAGATTTTTATATGGTCCAAGCTTTTGATATATCATTCTTAACATGATTCAAGATACACATTTAGAATATTTAGCAAAATAAAAATCATTTAAAAGTAAAAAAAAAACATATTTTATCATATAAATAAAAAAAACATCAATTCAAGTTATATACACAATGAAATATATTCACAAACCAACAAAACTTGTAAATTGAGATATTCAATTTATTTACCTAACATAAAATAACAATAATGAAAGGAATGTGTCTTTATAATGTTACCGTAGAACATTCATATTTTATCTGACTGTTGTGTTCATGTTTGTTTCTAAAATTATTTATTTTCAACCTCTAATGTAGTAGTTTATTATATATATGTTACATTTTTTATAATGCATTTGCACTACTGTCATCAGCGAGCACGCAAGCCTCTGGGCTACTCTGGCTTCATGTCTTTATTTTATTACCAGTATTTATATTTCGCAAATTTTAAATTAATTTTTTTTTGTTACACTTATATATAGTACATTTTCACTACTGTCATCGGGGAGCACGCAAGCAACTGGCTACCATGGCTCCATGCCTTTACTTTATTACCATTGTTTATATTATTCAAATTTTAAATTCAAAAATTTTTTTTGTTACATTTTTTTTATGTATTTGTGCTACTGTCATCGGCGAGCACACAAGCCAGTAGGCTATTCTGGCTCCATGCCTTTAGTTTGTTACCAGTGTTTATATTACGCAAATATTAAATTAAAAAAATTTTTTTGTTATATTTAATACATAAATGTACTGTATACTGTATACATAAATGTACTTATACATAAATACACGCACTGTCATCGTCGTGCACGCAAGACAGTTGCTACCCTGGCTTCAATTTTGGGAATATAGTGATAATTTTCTTTTATTTAACATTATTCAGGTAATAAATAATATATATTTAATTTCATGTTTCTATCTCCAGGGAAGATGGGTGAACAAACAAACAAACAAACTCAGGAGCTTTATATATAGAGATATGGAATAATTGAGCGTTACAATTTCAGATTAATAATGAAACCGGAGGTGAAAATTTTCTTGTATTTGTTGTTAGAGTACAAAAACATGCTAATACCAAGCTTATAAGTAAAACAAGCTGATATATAAGTTAATTTTATGTTTGCGTGGATATAATCCAAATTAGATGCAGCTCGGTTAAAACCAACATTATTTTAGAGTTGTTCGGACGACAAATGATTTTACCTTTGTGGACAACGGATATTAACTGTTGGTTTAAAACTACTAGGACAGAATTCCTACTCTCTAACAAACAGAGAACATTATTCTTGGATTGAGAGGTTTGAAAAGGCTGATAACCTTCTTACGAGGTGTGTAAATAAAGTAGTGAGACTGATTTTTTTTTAAATTTTCTATTCAAATATAATTACAATGTGATATTGTCACCTTCAAAATAGTTCCCTTCGGAAGCCACACAGCGCTGGAGACGGTCCTTCCAATCATTGTAGCATTGCTGGAACTCGGATTCTGGAATGGCCTTCAGCTGGTCGGTTACAGCAGTTTGTATGTTTTGTAGTGTCCCGAAATGAGTTCCCTTGAGGTGATTTTTCAATCTCGGGAAGAGGAAAAAGTCACAAGGACTCAAGTCTGGTGAATAAGGAGGCTGAGGAGCAACAGGAATGTTTTTACTGGCCAAAAACTCGTTTATTGAGATGGCAGTGTGACAGGGCGCGTTGTCGTGATGCAACACCCACTTGTCGTGGTTCGTCTTCAATCGACTCTCTTCCTTCTGAAAATTCCTTAAACCACCGAAAAACCTGTGCCCTTGATAAAACACGTTCTCCATAGGCCTCCTGAAGTTTTTCAAAAGTTTCGGTTGCATTATGTCCAAGTCTGAAGCAAAATTTGATTGCACACCGCTGCTCAACTTTGAGGTCACTCATTTTTAAAACGCTCAAGAAAAACCATTTCACGAAAACCAACGCTACGGACAAACAAATGACTGTGGCGAGTTCAGATTCATACTGGAGGCGCATCACACGTGCACCTGACGCTACTCAAGACCACGCGTCTCCAGCGTTGCCAGATCGAAAGCGATGTTGCCAGTCTCACTACTTTATTTACACACCTCGTATAATACAAATAATCAATCGTAAACAATACGGTTTGTGTTAATAAACAGGATTAAGCAAGAATCAATTTGGACGAAAGAATAGAGTCTGTTCATGACAATGCCATAATCTAGACCATATCAAGTTAAGATATATCAAACCATTTTATCAGAAACCACATTCTTTAAAGGAGCCTGTCCTTTATTTTTCAACGTTTTAAAAAAGATTAATATTTACAAGAGTAGCAAGAATTCAATAAATGATTGTTAGTAAGAAGAATTAGCAGGCTGAGAATAAAACAGTATAACAAAAATAGTATGAATTTAGAATGAAAAAGAATTAAATGATTTGAATATGTTTAGTGTTGTGAAATTTAAAACCCAACATATTTTCTTATCTAATTTAGAAATAAATGCATGTTAGCCACATTTAAAAGATGTCACTAGTTTACCTTCCTTGAAACATTTCTATACTTTTCAGTTATATTTTCTAAAACTCAGTCTTAGATCGCACAGGGATTCTACGTACCATATAGGTTAGGTTACGTTGTAGCGGCAGTTCCATAAGAGAACATAATTAGACCAAACTTTGGCCCTTTGTGATACTATACAACGAACAGTCTACTTTGGCAGTCATAAACTTTGCCTAACCCAATTATATTTAAAGTAGGCATCTTTAACGAGTACCTGACATCTGCAGGCTCGGAACCGACGGCTTCACGTCTTCTTTGAGGGGTGACTTGCTCAGATTTGTTCACCTCACACATGAATAAATCTAAGTCCACAGTCAGTATTGAATCTCGGATAGAAGTTCAGAGGCGAGCACGCAAACTAATGGGGTACTATAGCCACATATACTATATAATCAGAGGTTAATCTCAGACTGATATACTGTAAGCCGGACATTGGTGTCACTTAAGGGGAAAAATTAACAAAAAGGGAGTGATGTGGTGAATTCATTGCTGTTGTTTCTGATACCGTTAATATGTTCAGAAACAACGCATCTGAACATATTAAATGTTCACCACTAAATTAACATTTACTGGTGAAACTCAAACATTTTTTGAGCACATTTTAGAAGTAGGTGCATAAAAAAATGCAATGTACTTTCTAGTATGATATATGAACTATGTCTAAATAAGGTGACTAAGTGGTTGCAGTACACTTTTTATAGATCACACTGTAGTCAAAGCTAAAAATAATCATATATCAGTTTTTTATTTAGACCATTAAAGGTTAGGTTAGCATAGATGACCCGGTTTTGGGCTTGTTCTTTTGCAAACATTTCAAGGTTCGAAGAAGGTTCTACTTAAAAATCTATTCAATTGTTTTTAATAATTAGTTTAATTGAAATGAAATTAATGAAGATAAAACAAATTTAAATAATTTAAAAATAATATTTGCGACAACTTAATGAAATATCTTGCATAATTGATGTTGAAAGATGTTTTATACTATTATCGGTATTCATGTTGCAAGGCAATTATATTTTTAATTCTAATATTTTGTCATTTCATATTTGATTTTATATATTTCATAGCGGAAAACTCCCACTCTTTGGAATACGTCTTCTAGATAATTTCGAAGCCCAATATCTCCGAATAGGAGTTATAATTCTTTATCCAAGATGTTGAAGAGCCCTATTATTTGTGTATTACTAGAAGTAAGAAATATGGGTGCTTAAATGTTGCATACATGCCTTTGAAGGATGATATTAAAAATAATGATCCGATCTATTTCTCATCCCTTTGAGCATTTCTTTAACATATCTCACCAGGTTTGCAAACGAGCTCGGTTGGATTTGAAAAAATTAAACAAAATTAAGATCGTTTCATATCTCAGTCCCAGAAACGTGGGTTCCATCCACTACCGTTTATTTGATTATGATGTGGAGTGAATTATTTAACGTTGTCAATTGACACAAGCATGATTTAGTAAAAATAAAACAATTATATTACCATATATTTCTTTATTTCGAACCATATAAGTATAAAATTAGAATAATTTATTTTAAAGGTTTATCTATCATGTAGAAAAAGAAATACGAAGCGACGATATTCAAGATAAAGAAGACATTGTTTTATATTCAATGCTGTTAAAAAGAAACGAAAACCCAGTAAACTAAAAAAAGAGAGCATCATTAAGGCCATGGTGGAAGAAACGCTTTTGTTGTGATAATTAAAAGTCGTCACTGTTTGTCTTCGACCCGTCTTAGCTAACAATGACGTTATGTATTTCAAACAAGTTGATACTCCAAAACTGAACGAGTATTAGAGATTCAACAGGAAAAATAATGGCAATTTTGTGGAAATAATGCTAACAAAATGTAATCAATTTTATTCTAATTGCATAATTTTACCCCAGGTGATGCGTATAAACACTGATAGCAGGCTTTCCTAACAAAACAATGAGAGTTATCTTGACAGCAGCTTGTTTAACCTCATTCCATTTAATAATCGACCATATTTTGCCTATTTGTTTAAATAATTTTTTGTTTTTTGCCAAAATGTTGAGCAGGCACTGGTCTCCAATCATCATTAGTAAAGAAATATTGATCAAAAATTAATCATATATATATATATATATATATATATATATATATATAAAGCTTTCACATAAACACGTGAAATAACAATCAATGATCAAACCACAATAAGAAATGGGAAAACAAGACTAAGATCTTTCAACCGTAACAAGCGGTCTTCGTCAGAGTCAAAAACCCAACCCAATTGTCAGTTGGGTTTTTGACTCTGACGAAGACCGCTTGTTACGGTTGAAAGATCTTAGTCTTGTTTTCCCATTTCTTATTGTGGTTTGATCTTATATATATATATATATATATATATATATATATATATATATATATATATAATATATATATATATATATACATGCTTTTAAAAACTGGATGTCTGTTTCCACTTGATTTAATTTTGTCTTATATTTTTCCAAAATACGAAATTTTTTCTTTAACTCAGAACTCAATTTAAAAATTAATTCACCATAATTACTTGTTTTATTATTGAACATGTTTCGGTGTACGTTCACCATCTTCAGCAAACACACGATTAATTATAATTACCTTAACAAATGAATCTAATAGTTAAATTACATTTCAAAAACAATGAGTGAACAAGTTAACTAAGGTTACACTGACAGGTTAGGGGTTGTCAGTGTTGGCAAAACTAGCCCTAGGTTTCCAAACAAGCGCAACTGGTTGGCAAAATTACCTTTTTGATCGTTCATTCTAGGAGCTTTTTCTAGTATGAACAGCGCTTCTAATATCCTGAGTCTTCTTCCGTCCTTTTCTTTTGCTATAATTCTAGTATTATTCACCATAGTTTCCCTCGAAATTTTTGTTTTGTGAATCTTTTGGAAGTGTTCTTTGGGGGCTCCTGAAACCAGATGCATCGTCAGCCTCCTAGAAAGGGTAGTAGTTGTTGATCCTATATATGAGTATTTTTGGAATTCACAGTTTCCCAGTGGACATTGAAACTCATATACTAGGTTCGTTTGTTTCAGCGGCTGTTTCTTTTCATGCTGGTTCCTTATAATCAGTTGCGTGGTGGTTTTGTTCCTATAGAAAATAATAAGCTGGATCCTGTCTTCTTGCTTTTTAACCTTGATATTGTTTTTTAATATTGTTTTAATTATTCTTTCGTCTGTTTTATAGCTGTCCGAAAATTGGTTTTCATAGTATATCTTGTAGGTAGTTTGCTTTGTTACTTCATCTTCCTCATTTTTTTCTTTCTTCTGATTAATATAGTTTTTAAGAGTTTCATCAAATTCACTGTTCTTGTAGCCATTGTTGATAAAAACCTGCTTTAAATTTTCTATCGCTCTGTTGAAGGTTTCCCAATCGGCCGAGATTTTAAATGCTCTGTCTATCAGTGTTTTAATAGTGCCATTTTTATATCTTGAGGGACATTCACTCTTGTTGTTGAGGTATATACCGCTGTGTGTTGGCTTGAAAACCATCGCTGTTGATAACTCACTATCATTTGCAGATATCTGTACATCCAGGAAATTAATTTTATTGTTTACAGCTACCTCATGGGTAAATTTCAGCACAGACTTTTCTTCGAATTTTCTTTTTATTTCCATTAGCATTTCTAGGTCCTTAACTATTAGAAAACAATCGTCTACATAGCGACAATATATATTAGGTTTGTATGGTTTATCAGCTTTCAAAATTCTATTCTCCAAATTGCACATATAAAAATTAGCAAAAGTGACACCGAGTGGAGATCCCATCGCTACGCCATCAACTTGTTGGTATAACGTTCCGTCAATATGTTTGAAAGGGTTCTTCATTGTACAAGCTTGCAATAGCTTTTCCAATATGTGTCGTTCTATATTTGGAGGGGCGATAGTGGCGTTATTATAAACCTCTTCACAGATTATATTAATAGTTTCAATCACAGGAACGTTTGTAAATAAAGATTCTGCATCTAGTGAGGCTAGAAGTCCCTTAGGTCTGCAGGTTCGTATTATTTCCAAAAAATCATTGGTCGAATGTAGTAAGAATTTAGCAGGTAAGTATTTTGATATTATACTATTTAACGTTTTTGCAAGTTTGTAGGTTGGAGTGTTGATTTGGGAAATGATTGGTCGTAGGTTATTACCTTCCTTATGAATCTTGACGTTTCCATATACGTAACCGGGTTATACTCGCCTATGATTGGTTCTAAGATCTTAACTTCTTGGTTTTTATTGGCTTCTTTGATGAGATTATTTACCTCGATTTTTAGCTCATTGATGGGGTTCTTCTTCAACCGTTTAAATTTAGATTCATCTTTTAAAATGTCATCTAACTTTTGCTTGTACCGTACTTTATCCAAAATTACGAAGGTATTGGATTTATCTGCTCGTCGAATTACTATGTCAGGGTTTTCTCTCAGAAAACCCCATCAATGAGCTAAAAATCGAGGTAAATAAGCTCATCAAAGAAGCCAATAAAAACCAAGAAGTTAAGATCTTAGAACCAATCATAGGCGAGTATAACCCCGGTTACGTATATGGAAACGTCAAGATTCATAAGGAAGGTAATAACCTACGACCAATCATTTCCCAAATCAACACTCCAACCTACAAACTTGCAAAAACGTTAAATAGTATAATATCAAAATACTTACCTGCTAAATTCTTACTACATTCGACCAATGATTTTTTGGAAATAATACGAACCTGCAGACCTAAGGGACTTCTAGCCTCACTAGATGCAGAATCTTTATTTACAAACGTTCCTGTGATTGAAACTATTAATATAATCTGTGAAGAGGTTTATAATAACGCCACTATCGCCCCTCCAAATATAGAACGACACATATTGGAAAAGCTATTGCAAGCTTGTACAATGAAGAACCCTTTCAAACATATTGACGGAACGTTATACCAACAAGTTGATGGCGTAGCGATGGGATCTCCACTCGGTGTCACTTTTGCTAATTTTTATATGTGCAATTTGGAGAATAGAATTTTGAAAGCTGATAAACCATACAAACCTAATATATATTGTCGCTATGTAGACGATTGTTTTCTAATAGTTAAGGACCTAGAAATGCTAATGGAAATAAAAAGAAAATTCGAAGAAAAGTCTGTGCTGAAATTTACCCATGAGGTAGCTGTAAACAATAAAATTAATTTCCTGGATGTACAGATATCTGCAAATGATAGTGAGTTATCAACAGCGATGGTTTTCAAGCCAACACACAGCGGTATATACCTCAACAACAAGAGTGAATGTCCCTCAAGATATAAAAATGGCACTATTAAAACACTGATAGACAGAGCATTTAAAATCTCGGCCGATTGGGAAACCTTCAACAGAGCGATAGAAAATTTAAAGCAGGTTTTTATCAACAATGGCTACAAGAACAGTGAATTTGATGAAACTCTTAAAAAACTATATTAATCAGAAGAAAGAAAAAAATGAGGAAGATGAAGTAACAAAGCAAACTACCTACAAGATATACTATGAAAACCAATTTTCGGACAGCTATAAAACAGACGAAAGAATAATTAAAACAATATTAAAAAACAATATCAAGGTTAAAAAGCAAGAAGACAGGATCCAGCTTATTATTTTCTATAGAACAAAACCACCACGCAACTGATTATAAGGAACCAGCATGAAAAGAAACAGCCGCTGAAACAAACGAACCTAGTATATGAGTTTCAATGTCCACTGGGAAACTGTGAATTCCAAAAATACTCATATATAGGATCAACAACTACTACCCTTTCTAGGAGGCTGACGATGCATCTGGTTTCAGGAGCCCCCAAAGAACACTTCCAAAAGATTCACAAAACAAAAATTTCGAGGGAAACTATGGTGAATAATACTAGAATTATAGCAAAAGAAAAGGACGGAAGAAGACTCAGGATATTAGAAGCGCTGTTCATACTAGAAAAAGCTCCTAGAATGAACGATCAAAAAGGTAATTTTGCCAACCAGTTGCGCTTGTTTGGAAACCTAGGGCTAGTTTTGCCAACACTGACAACCCCTAACCTGTCAGTGTAACCTTAGTTAACTTGTTCACTCATTGTTTTTGAAATGTAATTTAACTATTAGATTCATTTGTTAAGGTAATTATAATTAATCGTGTGTTTTGCTGAAGATGGTGAACGTACACCGAAACATGTTCAATAATAAAACAAGTAATTATGGTGAATTAATTTTTAAATTGAGTTCTGAGTTAAAGAAAAAATTTCGTATTTTGGAAAAATATAAGACAAAATTAAATCAAGTGGAAACAGACATCCAGTTTTTAAAAGCATGTATTGAAGAAGGACTGCTCCCAACTTTTACAATATATATATATATATATATATATATATATATATATAAATATATATATAAACCCGCCCTGTCTTCCTGCGGGACTCTTCGCTCTTCGCTCTTCGCACCTCCTGATGACGACGATTGTCGAAATATCGATGTGAGTTATGTCTGTGTCTTTCTGTGTGTTTCCTTCGTTTTTTATTTTATTGTAAAAAAGTCCGCTGGACCGTTTCTTTTAATTGTATATATATATATATATATATATATCAGTTCACAAACGAAGAAAAGCAACACACAGAGAAAGAGACACACTTACAAACTCAAATTTTCGGATGATCCGTCTTCAGGAGAAAAGAGATAAGGATTTTTTTAAGGGATATAACAGGATTTTTAAGTGGATATATATATATATATATATATATATATATATATATATATATATATATATAATGATAAACGGAAATGGTCCAGCAGGACAGATTACACTTAAAATAAACTGTGACATATAGACAGACACATAACAAAGAAAGAATGGCGGTCGTTCTCAGGAGAAGAAGTGAATTGACGGAGGGACGACTGTCAACTAAAGAACTCAGTGGGTGAGGGCTAAAGCAGTGCTGCCGCAAAGGAGAAAAATAAAATAGAACTAAGGAGTCGAGATCAAGGAAACAAAAATTGTTTTTAAAAAGGAGAATAAAGGTGAAGAAAACAAAAAATAAAGGAAATATATACAAAATGATTTAAAAAAAAATTAAAAAAAATTCTAATAAAGAAATAAAAAAATAACGGTTTTAATTCAAGCCAGGTTTCCAGTGTGGCCCAGAGCCAAATGTGGGCTTCTTCAGAAGCTTTTAAAGTAACTTGTCCGTTATCACTGGGGACTTGTTTGAGAACTTGGACTGTGAAACAATCACCTCAGCTTCAATGATTGTTTCCTGAGGACGATCGCCATTACGACGGACGGTCGAAATATTGAAAAGTGAGTCTTTGTTATGTTTCTGTCTTTGAGCCACAGTTTATTTTAAGTATATTAAGTATATATGTATATTGTTAAAAGTATCGATCAAGGAATAGAAACAAAACTAAAGTTTATCGGGACTCGGTCAGTTCTTTAGGTTCAAATTAAACTCTCAATGCCAATGTTTTGGTTTTTATTTAAAACCTTTTTCATAGGCAGAAGTATAAATGTTGAAACAAAAAAACTAAGTATTACATTACAAATTATTTTACAAAGAAAAATAGTCTCTGAATTTCAACAACAAGAACAACAGTTGTTATTGAAAACTTTATATATATATATATATATATATATATGATCAAACCACAATAAGAAAAAGGGGAAACCAAGACTAAGATCTTTCAACCGTAACAAGCGGTCTTCGTCAGAGTCAAAAACCCAACTGAAACACTAGATGAAGAGAACATCTGTTGCATCTGCATCTAGTGTTTCAGTTGGGTTTTTGACTCTGACGAAGACCGCTTGTTACGGTTGAAAGATCTTAGTCTTGGTTTCCCCCTTTTCTGATTGTGGTTTGATCATTGATTGTTATTTCACGTTTTTATGTGAAATCTTTATATATATAGTTAACACATGAAAGAAAAAAAAAATAAAGATACACACAAAAGACTCACAACGATATTTCGATGTCGTCGTCATCGGGTAGAAGTAGTCCCTTTGAGTAGCTGAAGTTAACTGAGTGGTAGGCCGAATGCAAACGAAAACGCACGCACTCTGCCGGCCGCCCTAGGTAAGCTACTAACTACAGAGAGAAAAATAACTAAAAAGAACAAATAAAAGCAAATAAAAATAACAGAAGGAGAAGAATAGTAAATGAAGCAATAAAAAATTTAAAAAAAAATAAATAAATAAAAAATAAAATAATAAAAATAAAAAAATAAAAAAAAATAATTAAATTAACGGTACAAGTTAAGGCCAGGAGGAGAGTAAGCTTTGAGAAGACAGATAATTGCCTCCTCTGAAGCTCTTAAAGTAACCCGAGAAGACGGAACAGGGATATGATTAAGGACTTGGACCCGGAAGCAGTGATTAAAATCCAGTCCATGGGAATTAGAGTGGATAGCAATAGGGAGGTTTTTGCGTTTTTGCGTTGACCAACGGTCAACTGAGTGTTTTATCGACAATATATATCCATATATATATATATATATATATATATATATATATATATATGGATATATATTGTTGAAATTAAAAACTATGACATGGCTGCTAATCCTTCAATGAAGAAAGAGCTGCTTCTGGGTTGAGTTGAGACTGGGGCATGGGACAGGGCTCCTTTCTCACTACCTTTGTTGATTATTTTAGATAGATGCTCGCTACTAGCAATCTAAATAATTATTTTTGAATTCTTCTTGTGAATTATTAAAGCTCTTATTATCAATAACTGAATAAACTTCCTTACTCTTTGGTTTACTTTGGCTATACTTACAAGTATTGCTTATAATATTATATTCATCGACTGAGTGTTTTTTGGAGCCCCAGCAGCAAAGTACATTGTCAGTCTTCTCAAAAATGAGACTGTGTTGAAGGGCTTGCAGTCGTAGATAGGGTTTAATATTTTATTCATCGACTGAGTGTTATTTGGAGCCCCAACAGCAAAGTACATTGTCAGTCTTCTCAACAATGAGACTGTGTTGTAGGGCTTGCAGTCCCAGATAGGGTAGATAACATAGACATAACATTAGGCTCTTTCAGTTGAGAATACTTCAGTTGATTACTGTTTCACGTCCCCAACCTGAGTGTGATGGGCTTTCACAATAAGTTATCAAGGTGACATTGTCTTCAGTTTGTGTGAATCTTATCTTGTTCTTAATGCTGTTCCCTGAGTTGTTCAACTACCTTTAAAAATATTATTTTCATAGTAGACTTTGTGTCTTGTCTTATTAATTATTGTTCCATTGGCTTTCGTGTGTTGAGTTTACGTTTTGTTTCATTATATTGTTGAAAAGAAGTTGAATATTACTATTTTTGATTAATTCTTGTTTGGTTGATGCAGTACATTGTTGGAAGAAATTCATAGATTCTATGAACCAATGTCCTTATGTTAAACTTTTTACATTACTGTAAGTAAAGAATAGTGATCGTGAGAAATTGGATCTCGATATTTTGACGAAATTATATATTTTAAGGTCCCAGAAGTCGTTTTATGAAGTTTTTTAGAATATGTGTGTGTGTCTGTGGGTGGGTGAGTATCTATCCAAAGGTTTTGGACTTGGTACGGTCGAGAATCTTTGATGGATCAAATCGATATTTTACACTAAATTAGGCCTCATAGTGTAGATAAGCCATATTGTTTGAGAGCAATTTTTTCCCCAAAAATCTATTTTCATACAATATTTTTTCTCTTATACTACAAATTCTAGAGTCTTGAAATTTTAGCATTACCTTTAAGGCTACAAAAGCTATTTTCTAGTTTTAAATGGAAATATTTGTCTTAAATATTGAATATAGAAGGAGGTCTATGTGGTAGACTATGTAAGAGATCCATTGGCTATTCGAACGAAAGCGATGTTCTCGTGTAAGAGATTATTTTATAACACAAAATCTACGCTTTCACGTTTCAAAAATGTTATACTAATGAGATTTTTTGCATCAGTGGTGTAATATACAAAAATAAGCATATATATTGAAAAGTGGATCAATCACCATCTGCAATATCTCCAGGACTGAAAGACTAATAAACCTCTCCCATTTAGGTATTTGTATGCTATCTATGTGGACATTATATAATATACACCCAATGAGTATGATATTATGTTTTAATAGAAAAGTTGAGTGTTATCACTCCAGATTTATTACTGTGTAAGTATTTACTAACTTTGTTGAGATAGCTGACGTTTTTCTTGATATCTAATGACTTGATGTATTTAGAAAGTTCCCCGTCCTGGTAATGTATCTTAATATTAAAGAAGGTCGTTTTATTATTACCTGCAATCTCTGTAGGTAAATACTAGGTAGAATTATCATTTGAAAATTTCTTCAATAATGTTCAGTACATTCTAGTCTTTGACAATGACAAAGCCGTCATAGAATGTTAGCTTAGAGAAGATCTGTTACCTATCTACACAAATATATAACTATATATATATATTAGTATAAATTAGGAGCACAATTTAGTAAAGATATTTTGTTATAATGTTTTCACGCTCACGACTTTCCTGCTAGTATATTCTAGTTTTCTCACTAGTTTTCGTTGGTAGGGTGAAAGTTTTTACATGAGTTGTTCTAGAGACATTGAAGTAATGAAATAAATCTATAAGTTACAATATAGTGTATTTCACGACCTTTCAATTTCTTCAGGTACGTAGCACAAAATAAATAATGATAAAAGTTAAGTAACAATTAAAATAATTAAATTAAGAGTAGAAATAAATGTGATAACGGTATTGGAAAAATACAAGTTTACATATATAATATAATTATAATATAATATAAATATAATAACGTTACACCTTGTTATACTCCTAGCCTGGATTCTGTGAGTGAAGGCTTAATGAGTTTATAAGAACTCTCAAAGTTTTTAAAACTTGGCATTATGGATACCTTGTTGGCCTGGATGTTTTTGATTTACCATATATTGCCTCGAGGATCTAATGGCAGCTGGCATTTTATGTTCTTAAAACTATTGTTCCTTTTTCTAACATTTCTCTCGTTAGTGTTATGTTATGTGCCTGCCTTATATGGTTTTCGGGTTGCCTGCTGTTAAGTGAGACATTTTGACAGCTGATGGTAGTCGTCTCGATGTACTCTGTTGGCTGGGCTTCAGGCATCCCGGTATACATGCATATTGATGGGCCAGCTGATTTTTTTGCAGCCACAGATCGAATTTTTTCACGATCACTAGACTTTACTTATAGTAAAGTCACATATGTGGCCCATGTTTTTGGAATGGTAATTAGATCAAAATGAAATATTCTTTGGAAGAAACTCTTATCCTAAAAATATTATAGATTGTCTATTACATATAAAATATAGTAATAAATATATCATTTGACATACTAATATGGGGTCTAATAATTTTTCCTCTATAATATAGGCCTGTGAAAAAAATGTTAATTAAAGATTCAAACGTTGGCATTTAATGTTTAATTTGAAATTAGAAAAACTGACTGCATCCTAATTCATCTATTCTTTCTATGTTAAATTACAGTTAACCATAGTATAAGGAATACAAATCTGGATTGCAGACACTCAACTTTATCATAAGTAAACACAATATGGAACTCAATGCCAACCAGCTGATTATTTGCTTCATTTTAATATTCGTATGCTCACATATTAATCTATAATCAATCATTTATATATAAATACTGTAATAACTTTATTGGTTATATGAAACTTGAAATCACTGATCAATCAATCAATCAATCTGTCATGATATTAAAATGATTTAACTGAAAGCATGAATCTGATTGGACTAACAGTTGTTCCATTGTTGTAGTTCAACTCAGATTTTATGTTCCTTAATGGCCTTTTTAAATATGTAGAGAAGTATTCCTCGCTTCCATTGCTTTATATATGCTTTACTATTCAAAATGAAGGCGATTCCTCTTTATTCTTTCCAGGGCGATTGGATCGCAATATATCGCATTATATAGATATAATGTGATCAAAGGTTACTACTTCTTTCAAACAAAGAGCCTGCATTGTTCCTATGATGTCAAATACAGCTTCAATTCATATTAGTTAAGTGGACAAATTCTAATAGATCTTCAACATATATTTTAATTCTACTTTCAATGATATATTATTCGTATCAATTGTAAGCTCAGTTGGAATGAGGTTTTTAAACTAAATTGGACACGTGTCTTCTTGACATCCTTTACCTACATTCTTCATGATTTATTTGACAGTTACATTCTTCTCTCCCGCCTCTTGTAAGGCCATGCAGCCCTACCACAGGCTGTTTTGGTTTTATTTTCCACGTGGTTCTTTGAACCAGAGGCTACAAGGGCCACTGACCCTACCTGCAGCTGAGCAGGTTAAGTAGGACCTTTGGTCCGGAGTTCTTTCCGAAACTCTTAAAACAAGTCGACACTACGGGTGGTGGGGGCCCATGGAGAGGTTGCCTTTCCATTCCGACAACTGAGGTTGGAATCGTAGTGTCTGTTGGTTCTCACCAAAGTTCGGTAGACCCTCGGGTCGCTGGGTAAAGAGCAGTAACTTCTCGGGCGGATGCCTGCTTAGCATACCGGGGCTAGAGCCCAAACCTCTACCAGTAGAAATGGACCACGATCTCAAATAAGTCGGCTAGAATACTGGTAGTTGCTTTATAGACGCTTTGGCTTTTTGACGGACTACTCAGAGTGGGGACGATTAGATACTCCCTTTATCGTGCCACCCTTACACTCTTCTCTTGACATCCTTTTCCTACTCTTTTCTTGATTTCTTTGTCAGGTACAACACACTTCTCAAAGATGAGACGATTAGTGTTAAAATCTAAGTTAGAAACTAAAATACTTGAGAATGCAGGATATTTTTATAGTTCAAAACATTTCCAAATTGTTTACTAACTTATTCCTAGAAACTCCCTTTTCCAGGTGCTCACACTAAAATGAAATGATTTACACTGTTTTCATGATCAGTTTATCATTCGACAGTATTTCAGATTAGAGTCTTTTTATTGATACCAGAAAGTGTTCAAGTTGGGTGACATTTGTCCTCACTTTGAGGCCCATATAAGATAATCTACGAAGGGCATTCTTTCTAATAATGTTTAGGTCAAGCATTATTAGGTCAATGTATAAGAAGGTCATTTAGGTCAAGCTAATAATGTTTCATTCTATTATTTTTTTTGTTATTTATTTTTCATACATTTCTCTTCCCTTGGTAAAATAGACAGAAAAATTAATCTTTTATGATGTAAATATCAAAGTGGTATTTTGTTTATTAGCAATCCTGGAGGTAGAACAGAAATTGATTGGTCCAGTTATCTTCATACAGGCTTCTTTTTCTGTATCACACAACTAATGCTTATGATATTATAGGTTTTACCACAGGACTAATAATACATTTGTAAAGTCAGGGATGGTGAAGATTTTGTGTTAAGCCTAATATTCTACGAAATATTCTCTTAAAGTAGAGCATTGCTTCTGTTTCCTTAGCCAGTGGATCTGTTGCATGGATTTTATGTTCAAATCTTTCACCAAAGGGACCTCCAAGAGTATGTCTGTAAGTTTGATGGTTTTCAGATTAATATTTTTTTCCCTTTCAGAAAGTTGTAAGGATCATTTTTGGTGGATTTAACCTCACAAATTTCTTCTAGTCTCCAACAATTTAGAAGAATGCTATATGATCTGAAAGGCGTTATCATCAAGGAATACCGTTCTTCTAATCAAAGGTTTTCTGCATATCATTGTGTATCATAGTTATCATTATATAAAGTATTCATTAGGTCATCCATAACTAATCACTAAAATAGGAGGGATAGGACACCTCCCTGAGAACATCATTTAATGTTTACCACTTTATTGAAATAAAATTAGTATTCGTTTTGTAATAAAGAACGAAAAAGTATATTTCCCATACTTCAATATTATCTAAAGACAATGGGTTTCAAAAAAAGACACCAAATAATGTATCTGACATTAAGTTGTGTTCAAGTCAATTATCAAGAAATATATGTTCGATTGGAGTTGATTTTTACATTTAGGATTTTTATTCTTTTTTCATATCATATGAAGCATTAAAACAGTCAAATGTTTTTATCATACCTCTAAATAAGGATTTCATTTCTCTCGATTCATTTAAAAAAATTCTAAAACAATGTAAACAATATCCACAAATGTTTAAAAATACAGCTAGTGATCTATTATTCCAGGATTAATTTTGGTTTTATAAGTTTGCGGTAATTGGAATTTATTTCTTTTTTTTTATTAATTAATGTTTATTTGTTTTTTTTATTGCATTCCATATTGTTCCGTTATTGGAACAATATACATCCTAATTCCATTATTGTTTAGTTAGTCGTTTATCGTTAAAAAACATATTCTGAAATAATAAACTCCCCTTTTTGTTAATGTCATATTAAAAAAAATTACACAACTCATTCTCACATAATGTGATATTTTCAGCTATAATTTCAATAATTTCCTTTAAATGGTGTAGCTTGTAGCTTCCTTACAAGATTTGAGATTGATTCAGAAGTTTAAGTTTTTACATTTTATTGACAAAATTTTTTTACTTTACTACAAGTAAAGCATAGCAATCGTGAAAAATTTAATTTCGCGATTTTGATTGAACTGCATGTTTTCAGGTCCTCAAAGTAGTTTATAAAGTTTTATTTCCAATATCTTCATTATAAGTTTATCTCCATTTAAAATTTTTATGTAAAATATGAATTTGATTCATGGAAGATTGTGGACTCTAGTGTGGTAACAACTTTTTATAAACAGCCACACACTTACACGCATACACACAGATATCTTGAAGAAATATTCAAGAAAGGACTTTCGGGACCTCAAAACCTCTAAATCTATCAAAATGTCGAGTCAATTTTATTATGATCTTAAATTACTTATAGTAAAGCAAAAGTATTGCAAATTCACCTTTATTGAAGGTAATTGCCAAAATATGAGAGAAAAGTGTTCATAATAATTATATCAGTCATTAATTTAATATTTTAAAGGAAACAAAGTGTGAAATTATCATTTTCCAATTTAAAAGGTACAATATCAAAGGATTCGCAAACTAATATTATTTACTCTATTAAATACAAGGATTATGATAACAAATATTATGGAGAAGCTAGCCCATTTTACGTGAAATTGTTATTGGTAGGGAAAGAGTTGAACAAAGAAAAGAACGCTTGAAATGTTATTTATTAAAAAAAAGAAACATCACTGCATTAATGACAGAATTGTATAGTAAATTGAAATAGTGTTTATTCAGGTGTACTGAGTGTTAAAAGTTTTTTATTGAAGTTTAGTGAAATTCTTCCTAGCTCACCCTTTATATCACATGTAAATGTTTGTTTTTAATAATCTGTCCATTAGAGTATACTTTAATGCCCCATTTTATTTCAGTTATGTATGTTACAATAGGTTTATTCCACTTCATATATTCCTACTATTGAAAGATTTTGTTTTCTCTAAAAACTGATCTAATTTTAAATATATATATATTTCTTTTTGTAAAACACGATTGCACATTGATTATACAAAATCACACAACTTCTTTTGATTCAGTTAGTATATTAATTTTATATATGATAATGTGTTATTTTTCTCTCTTTTGAAGACCTGTAAAAATGATTTTGAATAAAAATCGAAAAGCCTAATTTCAATTTGAATAAACTGACCGCATTCCGATATATCTATTCTCTTTATATACACACATAACAAGATTTTAGAATAAACACATGAAATAAAAATCAACGTCCAAACCACCGTAAGAAATCAGGAAGAAAAGACTCAACAAGCAGCCTTCGTCATGGTCAAGAACACAACACATTCATTATTTTACTATTGTGATAATTATTAGTGTTATTATTTATGGATTTCATAACAGCAATAAATAATACATTTTAGAAACGATTTGTTTTTTGATGAACTTATTGTTGAATTTATAAACATTAATTCTTTTATAAAACAGAAACAGTGAGAGAGACAGATAGAGGATAGAGAGGGACTTTGAGCAAGAGAGAGATAAAGGAGAAATGGAGAGAGAAAGGGTTGCGGAGTGGCAGTGAGAAATCAAGAGATGGCATTCACAGAGTATGTGAGACGGTGGTCTGAGAAATCAAGAGATGGCATTCACAGAGTATGTGAGACGGTGGTCTGAGAAATCAAGAGATAGCATTCACAGAGTATGTGAGACAGTGGTCTGAGAAATCAAGAGATGGCATTCACAGAGTATGTGAGACGGTGGTCTGAGAAATCAAGAGATGGCATTCACAGAGTATGTGAGACGGTGGTCTGAGAAATCAAGAGATGGCATTCACAGAGTATGTGAGACGGTGGTCTGAGAAATCAGAAGTAGAACTCAGGTGAAGATAAGGGTTAAAAATGCCGTGATAACGAATATACGAGTATGATAACAGAGAGTTTGAAGGTAAAGAGTTATAGACCGGAGAGAGACAAAATAAGACATATCTGGTGATAGATAGAGAGAGACAGAGAGTGTGAGAGAGCACGAGATACTGAGGAAGTGTGTTTTACCCCTAATTTTACATTACAAATAAAAACGCTATCATTCATTATGAATTATTTTTCTTGGCGAATAGTCTTGTGAACAATTTAATTCAAAATTATCTCAAAATATATTTTGATTACATTTATACATTATATGCTCATAAATACGGAAGAAAAACTGGACCCGGAGAGTTTTAAATTAACATCACATGATATGATATCACCCTTGGGAAATATATTTTTAGCCCTACAAGACATTTCTCTCTGAAAGTAAATTACATTATAAGTATAAATTGATCATACTGATTTCTATGTCTTTCTTAAGAGGGTACAATTTTGATCTATACATAGTAGTGTGTTGTAGTCTGCACTATTCTGCTAATCTACCGTGCTTAGAAATGAAATTGAATATTAATTCCACTAACCTGCAAAACATTTTTGTGGCATGTCTTCCATTAGGTAACATGCTGCTTAATGACGTACTAATTAGTAAATCTAATTGTAATATTTCAATAGACATGTAATATATATATATATATATATTAGTATAAGTGGGCAGCAGGTCTTCTTGGATACAGATTGAATTGAAATGTGCAGCAGCCTCTGCATTGACAACCTTTTTACTGATAGCCTTTATTTTTCGTACAATCGTCCTTTGCTCTAGAGGTAATTTCCTTAAGTAGTTGGCCAACGACATGTAGACAAACAAGGTAAACAACTGATAAAACTAAATGACTATATTGTGAACACGATACACTAAAAAATCACAAGCTTTCGACCATACATTGGTCATCTTCATGTTTAAAATATGTTAAAACTATGTATAATATCAATAATAAATAATAAATGAATCTTTAACACAAACAAAACAGGTGTAACAAAAATATAAAGGGAGAGAATAAAGTACATGAAAGTAAGACAATCAAAAAAGGAAGAAGGTTATAGTAGGGTTGTAACAACAATCAGGTCGGACCCTCAATTGTTGCCAACCCTACTAGATTCGAGATCTCTAACAAATTTGTAACTGTTATCAAAAGTGGCGCTGCTTGGTATAACATTGAGTTCATGATTTTGGATGTTCAGGCTCGGATTGTTATCTTTGATGTGTAGGGCTTCCAAAATGGCTAATCGATCATTGTCAGTGTTATATTGAAGTACTACAGTCCCTTCAACTAACATGCCTCTTGTGAGCTTGATACCATGTGCTTCCTCGGTGTGTTTCTTGGGGGCTCCTGCTGAAAGATGCATTGTCAAATCATTGACTGACAGTTTTATCAGTTGTTTACCTTGTTTGTCTACATGTCGTTGGCCAACTACTTATGGAAATTACCTCTAGAGCAAAGGACGATTGTACGAAAAATAGAGGCTATCAGTAAAAAGGTTGTCAATGCAGAGGCTGCTGCACATTTCAATTCAATATATATATATAAATATATATATATATATATATATATATATATATATATATATATATATAATATATATCTAAAGATTTCACATAAACACGTGAAATAACAATCAATGATCAAACCACAATAAGAAAGTAAATTACCATTTACCTTTTCCTTTTTACCATTTTACAATCCTTTTTACTATTACTTTTCCCATTTTCTTATTGTGGTTTGATCACTGTATATATATATATATATATATATATATATATATATATATATATATATATATATATATGTTTAAACTTTAAACGACAATTAGAAATGGAAAAGAAAGACTAGGATCTTTCAACCATAACAAGCGGGCTTCGTCAGAATCAAAAACCATTTTTTTTTCTTTTTTAGAAAGACCGATTGTCACAATTGAATGATCTTAGTCTTTTTTTTTCCATGTCCTATTGTGGTTTAAACATTGATTGTTGTTTCACGTGTTTATTGCGAAAGTTTGTTACATATATATACATATCTGTATGTACTCATTAATAACAGATGTTCAGCTATCCAAAAAAAATAATGATTATGGATTAGATAAATTAATAGATATAACATGAATCATATGATAAAGCATAGAAAAAAAAATCTGGAGTGGCCTACACTCTACTTTACTATAAGTAACTTAATTTCAAATTTCTTGAGTATATAAAACATAACGTCTCATTTAAGCATAACGTAAACATCTAAATGAGATATAATTATTAGCCTTTCATTTCTGAGGTAGTACAGATAGTGATTGAAGGACATATCAATTTATAAGCTTATTTTTGTACATCACAAATAATTTCATTAGTATAACTACAGCAGTAATAATATTTTTGAAAAACCAAAGTGAACATTTCTTGAAACGAAATATTCTCCTATAAGAGAACATGGCTACTGTTCAAATAGCCAGTGGATTTCATACATCGTTTACTTGACATCCTTCTACATTGAATAATAAAGTAAAATTTTCAAATTTAAAACAGGAAAATACCCTTTTTTTCTCTGAAAAACATCTTAAACAGCGAAGAAAATGTTGTTTTAAGGTGATTTGTTAATTAAAGATCTACGATAATTACATTTATTAATCTCCAAACGAAAGATTTCAATTTTGAATTATCTTTTACATTTTTGGTTTTTTATAGAATTATTATACTGGGGAATTTTATGGCTTCTCAGTATTTAATAAGATTATTTTACTTCCCCTTTTTCAAATAACATATATACGAATTTTTTCTGAGTGACTGTTATTATTTTCCTGCACAATATTATTCCTCTTAACTCATATAAATCAATAAACATTTTAAATTGTTCCTTTATAAATATCAATTTTATCTCAGTGGATACACTCAAAAAATTTCTAAGTAAATGTCAACAATGTAAAAAAATATAAAAAATTCGACAAGTATAGCAGGTGGTCTCTTAGTCTAGGATAAACAAAGGGTTTTTATATCGTTATTGCTCTTTCCTGTAATTGAAACTTCATGAATTTTTTTTTATGAATTGCTAATTTTTTGTTCCATTTTTGGTAAAATTTTCATTATTTTTTAATGAGCCGTTTAGCGTCAAAAAAACATTTTCTGAAAACCGAAATCGTACTGTAACGCCCCTTTAGCTAATTTACTTTTAAAAAAAAATATTTCAACTCATTCTCCACATAATGTTCTATTTTTAGTCATAGATTCATTTTGATCCGTCAAACAGTATGGCTTGTATCGCTCTCACAAGGTTTGAGATTGAATTATAAGTCAAAATTTCTACATTTTATTAAAAAAAAAAAATATTTCCCGTTGTTTTAAAATTCTGAATATATTTTTCGTTTGTTCCATTTGTAACCTCAAAGATAATGTCAAAACTTCAAAACTCTAGGGTTATCAGTTTAGGAGAAATAAATGTTTTAAAAAAAACGGTTTTTGGCAAAAAAAGTGACTTTCCCATCATGCATAATTCTTCCCAAACAATAGGGATCTTCGTCTTTATGGGGCCCATTTTTGTGTGCCTGGGGCCAAAATATCAACTTGATCCATCAAAGATTCTGGACCGTAGCGTGGTAACAAGCAATGCTAACACACCACACTCACCCACCCACCCACCCACACACACACAGACATCATCGCAAAAACTTGATAAAACGACTTCTGGGACCTCAAAACTTGTAATTTCGTCAAAATCTCGAGATCGAATTTTTTCACGATCACTATACTTTACTTATAGTAAAGTAATAAGGTCGGACAATTTCATGAGTTGAAGATTAATAATTTGCAAATTGATTCCGTTTGCATGCATTAAGAAATGAAAAAAAATGCAAATTATATTTTGTAAAATAACTGTTGAGTGGAAAAATATTATTTGCAAATGATATGAGGAATCACCACTTTTGTGTATTTCTATATAGCTCAACAAGAATGTATCTATTCCATACTATAAAGAAACTATAAAAGTAACATATCAACAAAATCTGTCAAACAGTACTAATTGGAAATAAAATTTTCCAAACAATAAAATTTTGGAATACATAACCAGCCATCCACACAAAGATATGAGTAGTTAAAAATAAATTCAAAGAACATCAGAATTTATAAATTTACCAAAACCTAAAAGTTGTTTTTTATAACAACTTTCCTTTATTAATGGTAAAACAAGAATATGATTATATTATGAGCCTGAATTAAGATAAATCAGACTTACGTTATTAAATAAAGTCTCAAAATGATTGTAAAGAACACTGAATGAGGACCATTGAATTTATACGTAATATTAGGTTTGAAACATAATGAAAATCATTCAGTCATTGACGAAGAGAAGAAAAGATATGAATGAGAAAAGTCAGTTTTATGGCTGTCAAGTTGAGATAACTTTGTAAAACTGAAGACTTGATCAAACTTGGCCATTTGCTTAAATTTGACAGTCACTTGTTCTAAATATTCTTATCGTATATGCCTCAGTTTCACACTTAGGTTTAGGTAAATCGTTTGCTTCTACAAGTATATGTGACTATGCTTTACAAGTAAATTTTGTAACAGAATTCGATAATTCAATTTGTAACAGAAGATAATTCGATTGGTGCATGACTATTTACGTAGGACTTACCTAGGAAAGGTTTGAGTTGTTCAAATAGTCTAAATATAAAACAATTCATTCATATTACAAAATAATTTAAATTATTTTCAATAATTTAACTCTCTACACAACTAACACTCACCTTTACATATATGAATATATTTTCAAATTCCCAACGTCGACTCGTTTTGAACACTTAGTGCTCATCTTCAGGCTGCATCTAACAGCACTTTGAACACAAAGTGTTCGATACGCGCCGACAGTGGATAAAATCTTTTGTGCTGAAACTTGGTGTTTCTTTCCTTACACTAATCATGATTAAATACCACAATAAGTGATTGCATAGCTCGTTAGTGAAACTCTTTAGATTTTCAACCGACAATATTCATATCAGTACTATACTTAAAATGCATTTTAAAATTTCTAGGCAGATTGAAGAGCAGAGAGAATGACAAAATACCCTTCCAATGTTTGAGTATTACCCAAAAACTATAAAGTTTTAACGCTAAACTATGTGTGTGTTAAATACCACCAAAAATTGACAAAGGGTTGATCTTGTGGTGTCTTTAGAAAAGTTTGAATAGACACCCACCTAGTATCATGAAAAATTAATTCAAATAGCCTAAAAACGTGTATATCCGTTAAAGTATAAAAATAATTATTTTCGTGATCTCTAAACATCAGAGTAAGTAAATAAAAGAAGTTTATGCGACCATCACACAACTTTTATTTGTGTGACACGTTTGTTTAGAAGAAACCTGTAATTGTTAAAAAAGATAATAATTATGTTTAATTTGACTTTATTTTTAGTCGCAAACATGTTTTTACTTGTTTTGGAATTATTTCAAAGATTCTAAACTGATTAAGTAAATTTAAATACTAAGGATGATGAATATAGTTTATACTTATAAATGAAAGGTTAACCGGGAATTTAACATTTTTAAATTCACATGCGTGAATTTAGAAAGTACGCATATTACTCTTAATTAACTCGCAGTTTTACACTTCAGCAATGAAAAAAATTACAAAAGATGATACTTTATCAGGTCCCAAAGTAACAACATTATTTGAATACTGTTTGGTAAGACTATCGCAATGGAATAATTATCAAACAATAATTCGAACACTTCTTTTACTATTAATGTTAAAACTATAATATACCGTCTTACCTCGTACACTACTGCTGAAGCTGTCGGACCGGTTTCGGGTGTCACCCATCTTCAACAAGAAGTTGTTGAAGTTCTTGTTGAAGATGGGTGACACCCGAAACCAGTCCGAGAGAATTTCAGCAGTAGTGTACAGGGTAAGACGGTATATTACAGTTTTAATATTAATAATACTAACCTCTGTGGTAATGACGAAATGCATGAACTTCTTTTATTTCTCCTCAAAAGTACTGGATACATCAGCACTAGATATGGAATATCTTCGGCAAATACAAGTAAATGCCTAACTACCGACAAATTAAAATCAGATGAGTAATAATTGTTCAACTCATATTTGTTTTATAAGAGAAATTTTATGAAATGAAACACTAATTTGTTTGAACATTTTTCCTAGCATTAATTATTTTTTAAATACAGTTACTATGGAAAACATAAATTTTTCTTTATTGCAACGTACAATTTACATTAAAATTTTCATTAAAATCTTTATACACGTCACTTTTTTAAATTTAATAATAAAAACTTCAAAGAGGACAAAATTAAATTAACTGAATAACCTTTATTTTTTTTTATAGAATATAGAGAAAAATGATAATTAATACAAATTAACTTCGGTAAAATTTAATATTAAATATAAATTTAAAGTTTTGATTGAAAGAAGAATTTGTTGTTTGAAGTTAAAAGTTAAATAAAAGTTAATTGATGAAAGTTTGGAAGGGCGTGTGACTTGGTTGAATCAAAAGGCTGTGGGGGTGGCACAGAGTGGGTTGTTCATCAGAGGAAGGTCACAAATATAATCTCTATGAGTACAGTTTGAAGTCGATAACACAGGAATATATTCTACGAAGCCACCCACGATATACTCATTATCCTTCACAGCACGTCACTTGCAACGACTCCCCGACACATGTTTGTCTTTTCCCAAAACATGTAGATAGTTTGAAGTAGTACGCTTGGACAATTTTTTTTTTACCTAGGCTGCATAACTCTTATTGTGGTGGAAAGTGTGATTTATTTGCAATAGTTTTATTTGTCAAGTATACGGTCAATAAACAATGAAGATTTTATAAAATTATGCTAAATTCTAGACCAGTTTGATCCTATGAAATCAAGAAAACCTCAAAACTATTCTACTTTTATTAAATCACTCTTACGAGTAATGCTAATTAGTCACTGTAATGCTAATTAGTAAAACGATTAAACCCATCGTTTCCTCGTTTCTGAAAGCTTGCTGGTTTTGGAGTTGGCAAAGTTTTGTGAAACATGTCTAGTTTTTCATGGAAACATCTTCTGAACCATTGAATTGACAATAAATTTACAAGCAAATACATTTGTTCTCCCTCTTCAGTCATAAGTTGAAAAAGTAATGCTGTACAGTACACACCCAGACTGACGAATAAAGGGTGGGATTGCTTCAGTGTGTATGTACTTCTAATAAAGGTTCTCGGTGTAGTCAACTCAAACTCTTGTTGCTTGAAGCATTAGTTTTATCGACATATGTGATGTTATAGGGCTCGATGTGACTTGATGTAGGTAGATATGATCAGTAAGATTGTTTCTAGAACTGCCTTTCATGTCCCTTCTACTCAGGGCTGTGGAGTCGGACCTATTATGGCCTACTCCGACTCCGACTCCTTTATTTTATAACAGCCGACTCCGACTCCAGTACTCCAGCCCATCTTTTTATTATTAAAAAAACAGATGACAGGTGGCTAATAATAAGAATTAGCACTTTGTAGCTTTGGTGCATCCATAGGTCATAGCCGAACGAACAAGCTCATTATAGACAAGGTCCTCCTTGACTGAGTCGACCGCCAGGAATGAAAGACTAATAAACATCTTCTATTTAAGCATTTATATTATGTCTAAATACTACATTAAATAAAGAAGAAGTATGATATTTATTCATAACAAAGTAAACACTGAACGAGCAAGACCATATATTTTGTATTAAACTAGACATTTTGTGTTCTACCATCAAATGTCCAATGTCCTTAATAAAAATCAATCATGTTTTATCATTTTATCTCGTTTTCATGCACACAAGTAATAAATATGTGAGGAGTCGGAGTCGGAGTCGGTTGATTTTTTCCGACTCTGACTCCTCCAGGTCGAAAATATGCCCGACTCCGACTCCGACTCCACAGCTCTGCTTCTGCTAGCTATTTCAAGGTGCCGAGTGATTGTTCAGTAGCCTGGCACTGTCCTGAGGCAGGAAAGGAGGAAACCAAGGCAGATGGTAATTCTTTTACAATTACAGAAACAATTTTGAATGTGCTCAATATCTTTATTAATACAAGGGAGTGAAGAAGCAATGAAAAGAATCGGAGCTACAATTTGATAAGTATTTATAAATAAAAAAATCGACGTTAAGATATAAAAAGGCCTTGAAATGCTTGGCATCCCACCACTGAAGTATATTGTTTATAGTAAAGCATCCTAACTGCTGACTTTGGAATCACATTCATATCCTAACCATTAAAATACTCTGATATTATGTAGGCATCGGGAAATCAAACTGTCTACTTAAATTTTCTAAACTAAGATAACTGTACTAACCACTGAAACATTTTAACTTGGAACTAACTAGTACTATAAGCTCGGTCATCTAACATATAATAGCTACCTTGATAGTCTGTTCTTCGTTAACCATAGTAGCCATAGAATAACTTTGACTTAATGTAAACATGTTTACTGATTAATATTAATTTATTACACTTAATAAGTTGTACTAGCATTGAACCATTAGCTTTAAGTAAGCAAGATATCTGGAATCCTAACAACCATATTCGTGCTATGATAGCTACTAAACTTCACTTCTTCAACTACTTCAATCTCTGAACTACACTCACCTTTCCTAGTAATAATAACTAGTGGCGTAGTCAGAAACTACTAGGCAAGGTAACGACTAAAATATACTAATCTTGGGTAAAATTAAAAACCACTGAACCACTTTAGGCAATACAATCATGATTATCACTCGAATACTTGAACCCTAGGAAGCATTAAAACCCCATAACACTCCATTCTTAGGTAATCATACTAACCATTGAACTAATTGAGTTTATCAATCGAGATAACTACTGGATTACTGGAATTCTAGGCAAGCACGCTGGACCTTAAAATAATCAGTTCATAGCTAATCATACAAAACAATATACTGCTAAACCCTGTGCAAATATGCAACAAGCCGAATACATTATATATAGTTATCATAATTAGCTACAAATATTTATTGATAAAGTGGAAGCATCCAACATATTCAAGTATAATAACTACTAATATGATTAGATTGCAGTGGTAGTCCCACATGGGAACACACGTAGGCCAAGCATTGGCCCTTTGTGATACCACACAATGAAGATTAATTCTACAGTGGGAGTCCTAAATTTCGCCTAACTGAAAGTGTATTTAGAGTAGGAATCTTTAATGAGTACCTGATTGTACAGGCTCTGGACTGACGGTTTAACGTCCTTCTCTGAGGGATGACGTGCTCAGATTTATTCACCTCCTGCGTGAATAAATCGAAGGTCAGGTGGGGATCGAACCTATCAGTTCAGAGGCGAGTACGTTAACCACTGAGCTAACCCCGTAACTCCTACTATACTCTGACTGTAAGCACACTTACTAACCACTTAATTAAATTGATTATATATAATAATGCCATCAGCTAATCTGCTAATGTACATTGATCTCAAGTATGTAAGTTACTACGAGTAGTAGACTATTCTGACCTGTGTAGAATAATGACTACTAAAATGCCCTGAATTCAGTTAGGCTTACTAACTTCTAAAATGATCGAGCCCTTAAGACATGTTAACTGTTATCATATGACCTCAGAAGTATGCATAATAACGACTGTAATACTGTGATTCAATCATGCTAACTAATATACTAGTATTGGCCTCTTCAAATATAGTAAACACTAAACTAGTATAATCTAAACGTACTTACCACCTAAGTAATTTTGACCGGATTAATTACGCTAACAAACAATCTACACTTACCCTTTTCGAGCTAGCCATTGCAAGCCTACCAAATATGTAAACCAACACCAGTATAATCAATGCAGCCATACTATCTATTGAGGTAATATTTTGCTCTATTGAAATAGTTCAAAACCACTAAATTGTTGTAACTATTTTCAATCATAAAAACTATAAAACTACTGTAGGGATATTCCACCTAATTATCCTCTAAACTACTCCGAGTTTATGCCAGTATTAACTATACGGCTACTCTGACTTTTGGTAAGCAAACTACCATAACTAATCTAATAATATGGAAATATCCCATCCACTGAACTACTCTCAGCCTATTTAAACATGTAACCATTAAAATACAAAACTCCAGGTGCTAATCACTGAACTACCTGAAGTCTATTGAAGCATGTGAACCACTAAAATACATAATCTTAGGTTAACTTATTAAAGACTGAACTACGCTGCTTCTATAAAAAAAATACTAACCACTAAAATACCTGACATAGAAAAGTATGCTAATTACTAAACAATTTCAGATCTAAGAAACCATCTGGGTAACCAGCATAGGTAATCATAATCATAGGTAATCACTCTGATCCTGGCAAGTATGCTGACGAATAGAGACTCTGGATGTCAGTGATCTACAATTAACTGTATGAAGCATGACGGCTTTCCGAAAAAAAAGTTTTAAGTGAATAATTAGCCTAATTTGAGAAAATATGTACATTTAGGGAATAACATAAACAACTGGACTCATTTAGAAGATCAGTGCTGTAATGAGGGTTGAAGGTTGAGAATTAGTTTTGTTTACTCCATTCTGCTGGATATGGCAAGGACCGCACTAAACAGATAATGAGAAACAGTTTGTGGTGTTTGCTAATGTTTGGACAAGTCCTCCATGCAATTCGGAGCGATTACGATGTTTACGCCTGTATAGAACAGACTGAGAGCAAATAGTCTTGAGTGAAACACTTCAGGTGCTTCAGCCAGAGAGCTTCAATTTCACCGGACAAACAGAACATTTGTTACGATAAAAAGTAAAAAGCTAGTCTACTTGGAACTATAATGCGCACAAACATAGTTTTGATACTTAATTTTAAACCTAATACAGTTTTACAAATACATACAAATATATCACTACGAATGATATATAATATATCATTACGAATTCGATATAATGAGTATTCGTACGAATGATACATAAGAATACTCATTATATCTGAAATATTACTCATCGGAATCAGAGGTAGTCGAAATGTACATGCTTTGATTCCGGATGGTTTGAAGCGTCAGGGTATTAGTTTTTTTTCAGAAAGGAATTCGTTTAAAAGGGTAAATGCCGTATATCAAGAGTATGAACTTTGTTAGGGCACAGAATTTAATACCTTCTCTAATGAATTTCATCAAGGCAATGATTAGGACTCCGAATGTTAATTAAACAGATTAATGTGTTTGAGTCTTAACAAATGTCGGTGTCAAATAAAATATTTTAAAATGTTATATTTCATTTTCTTATGATACATGATGCATAACATATCTAAAATATTAACAAGAATTATTATTTTCTTTTTTTAAGTATTAACAAAATATATTTAAAAGTCTGGTTTCGAATTTTATGTAACTATTTGTTAGTTAGATTTTGATTTACAGAGTGACAGATATTGGACTTTTTAAAGTTTACGTGTCAATAATTAGAATACGTTGCCGATAACATCCCAATAACTAATAATACTAATAGACGGACAACATCTAGCAGAACTTAGGTCTAACTAGTAAGGTATTGAAAAGAAGGCCATCCGAAACAAACATAGTCAAGAAAACATGCCAATTATAATGTTCTTATGTAATAATACTTGCTATATTAACAAGAAAATAACTTTATCAAAAATAAAAACATTTAATATTTCTAAAGAAGACTTACTGGTTTGAAAGTATAACTCTCTTTGTAAACTTTAAGACTTTAGTTTATAGGGCTTATCATCTATAGAAGATTAGTACATTCTCACTCTGCTTTCTGTCCAGTGTCTCACATCAAGATAGTTAAGCGACGTATGTCACAGATTATTACAGGTTTAACTCCACAGGCCAAACATTTAAACATTCTTCAAACTTTTTATTTTGCCAAAAACAGATATAAATACAAAATAAAATAATTATTTAAGAAGTCGAATTGAATTTATTTGTATTTAAATACAAGGAACTGCCAAAAACGGATATACATATATACAAAATAAAATAATTTTTTAAGGAGTTAAATTTAATAAATTATTATTTAAACACAAGAAACTGCATGTACCGTACACACTTTCTCTGTCTCTCATTTCTCCAGATTCTTGATTTTGTTCTCCATTCATAGAGCTTTGTTGAGATGGCTTGAGAACAGTAATTTTATACAATAAATTTACAATAGAGGTTCACCAACTTTGTTTTTTATAGACTGCAAGTTACCATACATCTTTGTACTTCCTATTAGATTAATCAGTCATGATGCCAGTGATAATGTTTTCAAAGTGATAGCGAATGTGTAGTGTAATAATATGTAGTGTATTCAAAGCTAGTGAATTATTGAAAGGTTTAAGAAAGTGTGAGTGTTTGTTGAATTCTTCTTGCTTTAGTTATGAGCAAGTCATATACGACTTATTTTGGCAAAGAAAGGCCTAAAATGTTTGACAATGAAGTTGAAATAGGATATGCAACTTTAACGAGTAGTTGACAACGTAGTATACTTTGTTTCATCGACGTTTAACTGGGACTACAAGGCTTCTTTTAATTTATTGAAGAACGGGTTTTATTGAATATTATTGAGAAAGCCATTTAATTTGTTCAATGTTAATAAGTTGTAACTTTCAGACTGTAGACTGATACTCACTGAGGTGTGCATGAGCAGAAGGTGTTTTAGTTGTCATCATCAATTATAGTGAAACAAACAGAACCGGAGTACTCATCAGTCAGTTTGAAAATAAAACTACCTGAGGAATCAAGCAATCATATACGCGGACCTACAACCACTCACAGCGGCTTATAAACAAAAATCAAGCAACAAAGAAAATATAACGTTCAAAACAAAGTTAATGCATTTTTCTTTAGTTTACATGTAAATATTGTCTAGCAGTAACTTTAATCCATTAGTGTTGCTTAATTTAAAGAAGTTTATATGGTGGACAATAAATAATAAGAATTTTGGTTTCTGCATAAACTAAAAGGTTAGTTATTAAACGAGTTAGAGAAAGTTTTAAAGTTATATTTATTTGAATAAAGGATAAAAGGTTACTTACTGGAATAGTAAGGAAGTTCTTGTGACAACATGGAAAAGTCTCGTGAATGAATCCATTGAACAATTTTGTGATAACGTCAACTCAGCTCAGCTTCAAACACTATTGAGAGCTGAGAAAGAAAGTAGGTGAATCCAACAGGATCTTTCACCCTCATGCACTAGCCTGGTATAACAGGCTACATTTCCTGATAATAAGAAGACAAAAATACAGTTATATTGCCAGGATCAATCTATCAACTTCCAACAAAAATGAGAATTTATGACAGACATCTAAAGCAAAAACCCTAATAGGCAAAAATCTAAAAATGAATTTCATTCGACTGAATAATCGAGATAAAAAGAGAAAAGATGAAGAGAAATTTTATAATTAAATTGTTAATTGAGTATATTATGTAACATTAATAGTCCAAGAATATTAGACTGTTTTTCTGAAGGAAGAACACCATCCGCATGAGTTAAAGGCTGTCTGTGACATAAGGCTATTGATTATGTGCAGTCAGTGAAGACTTTTTTATTTAATTTAATTAAAGTTGCGATAGATTAAGCTACTCCTCTTCCTTTTTTATAAACTAGCTTTTAATAAATGATTTTCCGAATAATGGTTTCATGGAATCTGAACGTTGTTTATCATTAATTCTTGAAGATGAGAATAATAAAACTAATGCTATGATGTGTTTATCACGTAAACGATAGACATGAAGAAATCAGAAAATCTGAACTCAGTCTTGATAATATTATTTTTTATGTGATGATTAATGATAAAGAAAACTGGATGTTTATCCCAGAGTCATCGACAACTAAATTTGATTATAAGTAATGACATTATAAATCAGAATCCAGTTTATTGTCAATTGTACCCGTTTAAAGAAGTTGGATAATTTGTGTTTTTTTCATTGCTTTGATTGGACGTATAGAAGAAATTTCAGATATGGTGATTATCAATTCTTTCAGCTGTTTCAAGGCATTTTTAGTCAATACATTCAATACATACAGTTATAAATTTTCTGTTATATTGGGCGCACCTGGCCACCTTCCAGGGCGCACCGTTTAAGAACCACTGCCTTATACAGTATCACGAGGGCCCCATTACGACAATTATCAAAACTAGGCATAAATAAAATATAATAACAGTTTTTACTTTACTAAGTATAGTGATCGTGAAGTGATCTCGAGATTTTGACAGAATTACATGTTTCGAGGTCTCAGAAGTCCTTTTATGAAGTTTTTTCGTTGATCTCTGTGTGTCTGTGTGATGGTGGGTGAGTATGTATCTAAAGGTTTTGGCCACGATACGGTCCAGAATTTTTGATGGATACAGTTGATAATTTACACAAAAATGACACTCATAGTGTAGATGAATCTTATGGTTTGGGAGCAATTATGCATAATGGAAAAGTCACGTTTTTTGCCTCAAACCTGTTTTCATAATACATTTTTTTCTCCTAAACTACTAATTCTAAAGATATGAATATTTGGTATTATTCTTGAGGTTACAAATGAAATGAAGAAAAATTTTTTCAAATTTTTAAAACAACGGAAAATATTTTTTTTTATATAAAATGTAAAAATGTTGACTTATAATTTAATCTGAAAGTTTATGAGAGCGATGAAAGCCGCACAGTTTGGCAGATCAAAATGAAACTGTATCTCAAAATAAAACATTCTGAGAACAATGAGTTGAGATAATTTTTTTTAAAAATTACATTCACCAGAGGGAATATACAGTACATTTTCTCTTTTCAGAAAATTTTTTTTTGACGATAAACGGCTCATTAAAAACCATGAAAATTTACTATAAAATTGAATAAAAAATTAAATAAATACAAAAAAAATCACATAATTTCAATTGCAGCAAAGAGCAAGAACCCTATAAAAACTGATTGTTTATCCTAGACTGACGGATACCTGCTATACTTGTGGAATCTATTGATATTTATTTACATTGTTTAAATCAGTTTAGTACTTTTTTGAGTCAATCCACTGAAATAAAATTGATGTTTAGAGGTATAATTGAAAAATGTAAATAATGTATTGATTTGTATGAGATATATGAGGAATAATAATTTTATATGTAAAAAATCACTGCCAATAAACATAAATTTCTGTTGCTTTCCATGGTATGCTGGATTTATATCATACATAATTTCAAAGTGGTTAAATACATTGAGAAATATGAGTATATGGTAATAAACTTACATAGATAATCAGTATTAAGGGTTACGATTGTAGTTCAGTAACATCGAGAGAAATGAGAGTGGTATCCTCTAAAGTAACTAACATCATAGTTTTAAAATGTTATGTTCTCGGTGAAATTATTAGTAATTCTTTGCTGTAAAGACTATCTAAATCTCAAGAGAAAATGTGTATATTAGAAAAATTACTGTTTTCTTTTCATATTAAAGTGTATTATAACCTGTAATATTTTTATATTATGCAATCTCCAACCAAAAGTTTAAAATCAATAGTTTAATTATTTCCAAAAATTATTATTTTACTTAATAATGTTAATATTGTTGTATTGAAATTTATTTTTTCAAAAAATTTCTTTGATATTTCGTAAATATTTTTTTATAATGTCACAAATGATATTGCTATTTTATTGTACTCAGTTCTATATTATTTATAGATCAAGTAGATATTATTTCAAAGCCAAAAAAATGGCAATGCACACTCTTTATCTTAGTTAAAATAAATAACTCACATCATAAATTAAAAAAATATGTAGAGTTGGGTTGAATGTTTTCAAATTGATGCAATCGGAATCTGAGAAACAGTTAGAGTAATGCTTGAATGCTTTAAAATTTACACAGTCAAATTACAAAGCTCCTATGTCACTTTCAGTTTCAACATAACTAAATAATATTTCTTCCTCTCTATTTCATACAGTAATTAGTCACTTATGCCTCAATTAAAATGCAGAAACTGCATTTACTTGACTAATTTTTATCAGAATTAGATTGTAGTATAAATAAAAAAAAATAAAAAAGATAAAATGTGACCAAATTGTCCAGCAAGTAATACAATAATACCAATATAAAATCCCTGAGGTCCGTAGAGCCATGGATCACGTAGCTAACTCAATATAAGTGTTATCTGAAGGAGGCATGTAGCTATCGATTAGCCGAAGGAAATTGAAACGGACTCAACTTCTCTCGACCTAATCATGGTTTCAGAGGAGAAGCCGTGGAAAGAATAGCCCATCTCCTTTTCCGACATCTACACTTCGGCACGTCCTACTAGCTTTAGGATTTTTTTTTAGATCGCTCTCTCTCTCTCTCTCTCTCTCATATATATTATATATATATATATATATATATCCTAAATTGAATAAAAGGTCCGCACGAACTATAAAGCTTTAACTTACACAAAAGAACACAGAAAAAGAATAAACTATCTAAATCTCAGGAGAAAATGTATATGTAGAAAAATTTGAAATTTACAAGGACTTAGGAAGCACACTTCATAAGAAGACTAGAAGAGAAGACGAAGTGAAAGAGATCTCTCTACAGGAGGTGATCTCTTTCACTTCGTCCTCTCTTCCAGACTTCTCCTGATGACAAACAACAGTTTAAAATATTGAATTTAGTAAGTGTGCTTTTTATCTTTTTTCTGTGTCGTATTTTGTGTCATTTAAAGCTTTCTCTCACTCTCTCTCTCTCTCTCTCTCTCTCTCTCTCTCTCTCTCTATTATATATATATATATAATATATATATATATATATATATATATATGATCAAAACACAAAATGTTGTAGTTTGATCATTGATTGTTATTTCACGTGTGTATGTGAAATCTCGTTATATATATATATATATATATATATACAATATTGTCGCAATAACACGTGATATAAATATTCAGGTAACTCACCACAAATGATTGAAGATAATCACTCTGAGGCCTTTCGTTTTCACGTCGTCAGAGAGTAAGTGAATAAAGAAATCACTTAATCAACTGGAAAGAAGCAAAGGAGTTGGTATTTATGTCATGTGAAAGAAGAAGAAACATTGTTGAAAGCGCCCTCATTAAAGGCTTTTCTAAGACCTTAGTCAACACTAGTCCAGGCCTTTTTAAATTAGATGAATTTCTAATTGAAGGAATCGTTAAACCAATCAAGACTATTTCTAATATAATAGGGAAAATACTGTCAATGATGTCAATCTTCACCCTACTTTAAATCAAAATCCACAACCTGACAACAACTTGTATTCACTTGCTCTCTAACGACGTGAAAACGGAAGGCCTCAGAGGGATTATCTTCAATCATTTGTGATGAATTACCTATATATATGTATACCTATAGTTAACACTGTCACGTGTTCATTCAAACTAGACATTTCTTTCTGAAATCTACAGACTGATTGCTCTATAAAGCCATCTCTAATGTAATAGTTAGCTTTTCTCTTTAAAAAACTGTATAGTTCTGCCTATGAAAAAGGTTTTCAATAAAACCGAAACGTTTGCAATGGAAGTTTAATTTGAACCTGAAGAGCTGACCGAGTTCTGATAAACTTATATTTTGTTTCTACTTCATTGTCAATACTTTTATCAATACTTTGCAAATTTTTGGGGCACTCAACTTTTGTAACATGAATTTTTTTACTGCTTCTAAATTGCAGCATGATTGGTTTCATCTTTTTTAGTTAGATATATTATATATATATATATATATATATATATATATATATATATATCATTAAACTGCTTGCCTATCTTTATTCTCTCGTATTTCCTCGATACTTTTTCCAATCTTCTTATTAAAGACTTCCATTGGCAGAGAAGAGCATAAACAAGCTCACCAAAAGATTTGCTTTTATAGTTCATCAATATTTATTTTTACTGATAACTACACTACACTAATAATAAAAAAAGACCGGTTTATGTTTAAAAGAAGGCCTGCTCTCTAAGTACACCAATATATATGTATAAACTAGCAAAGGTGCCCACCTTTGACGGGTACTTTTTCAGAAATTTAGAGATGATATGTGGTAATGCAAAATAACAGTAAAAATTACAGATTAGTAGAAAACTCTACTATCTGAAATATCATTATTACAACAGTATTAAGTAAATGCCTCTGTATGCACCACATTAGCTGTCTGTCTTTCATGTTCAAAGGTGAAAAAAAATTGGAACCTTTGACTCTTGAGGAAGCAACTACAGTTGATCATGTGAGAAAAACTTGATCGCACTCACTTCAATTCCTATAGATAGAGTTTTCACTTGCAACTTCGTTCCTGTCATTGCAAAACAGACGCTGATGGGACATTGCAATCGTTTTAATGGTAATGGAGAGTGGCTCTGAATCAATAGCAGACCGACTCCCCAGTACCACACCACATCCAGTCATGATGTCCGCCTCTATGGCGTATCTTTCTAGAGCATGAACTCAGAGTTGTATCCTGTTGCACATTTTTGGGGCACTCAAGCTTCGTAGCATGAAATTTGTTACTGCTACTAAATCATAGCACGATTGATGCCCTTACTTTAAGTTTTTAGTCAAGAGCAGGCAGTCCAGAAGCAGTCAGAGTCAAGAAATTCATTTAGATAATAAACTGCTCTCTCATCACTAATCACTGTGTTTACTGACTTGTAAGTTTTTTTTTCGGATTGATATAGCCTAAGAACTTGTCTGTTAATTTTTCTTGCCTGTTCATTAGTAGGGGTTGAGAATCGCTCGTTCACAAAGTCACTTATCCTGAATAGATAGTCAAACTTGAACTCTGGGAAACAGGTTGTCAATAAGCTCTTGCTGGGAGCTTATACCCAAATGGAATTAAAATCAACTAATAATACCTAATTGGTACACCTGTATATTTTGAAAATAAACAGGTCTATATAGCAAGCCAAACACAGAATAAAATTTAATAACTTCGCTTCTACGTTGAATTTTTAATTCATTTAATGCTTAGGTCTTAAGTTAGATATACAGAAACCTCGTGTGAAAATTTTCAGCTTGCTATGTCTTATAAAAGATTAGTTTACTTGTGACAAAAGTTTGCGGACAAACCGACAGACAGAAATTTTTCTAAGAAGGTATTCGGTTTTACTAATGTATTCAACGTAAAGAAAACTTGAAATGAGTCTGTTCTAAGCAATGTACAGAAAAAAACCTTTCTTTTATTTATATAGGATAAATTAGATCTCATCTATATAAATAAAAGAATGGTTTTGTCTGTACATTGATTAGAACTGACTCATTTCAAGTTTTCTTTACGTTTCATACATTAGAAAAAACGAATCCTTCCTTAGGAAGCTGAAATTTTGACAGTAGATTTGTGTATGTCTAACTTAAAATATAGGCTCTAAATGGATTTAAAATTCAACGTAAAAACAAAGTTATAGACGTTTAAAGCAAAAACCTTTGTCACAAGTAAACTCAGCAACCATGAATATAGCAAGCTGGAAATTGGTACTAAGTTTGTGTATGTCTAAAATAAAAGGTCTGAATGGATTGAAAATTCAATGTAGAAGCAAAGGTATGACTTTGGCTAACTTCACAGACATGTTTATTTTGAAAACATACAGATGTAGCAAAGTGGTATTGTTAGTTCATTTTAATGTCATTTGCATAAATGAATATATTGCGTATAAGAGCTTATTGACAAGGTGTTTCCTAGAGTTCAAGGTGTAAAATCTATTGAGAGTTAATGGATTTGAGAACGAGCGGTTCTCAACCCTTACTAATGAACACGCAAGAAAAATCAACAAAGAAGTTCTTACACTGTATCAAGCCGAGGAAAAAACTTACATGTCAGTAAACAAAGTGAATAGTGATGAGGAAACAGTTCATTAGCTAATTGAATTCTTGACTCCGTGACTGGTCCTGGACTGCTTGCTCATGAATAATGACTTAAAGTAAGAACACCAGCCATGCTGCGATTTAGCTAGCTGTAACAAACTTCATGTTACGAAACTTGAGTGTCTTAAAAATGTGCAAAGGAACACGTCTCTGGGTACTTGCTCTGCATAGATACGCCATAGAGGCGGACATCATGACTGGGTGTGGTACTGGGGACTGTGTGTGTGTATAGTACGCATATAATTGTTACCAAGCCACTTTCCGTTTCTATTCGAACGATGTCGATGTCCCTTCAGCGTCTGTTTCGCAATGACGATGACTAAGTCGCAAGGGGAAACTTTATCTACCGCAGGAATTGAAGTGTCTGAGGCCAAGTTTTTCTCACATGGTCAACAGTAGTTTGCCTGCCCAAGAGTCAGAGATTCCAGCTTTTTTTTCTTCCATGAACCTGAAGGATAGGCAGTTAATGTGGTGTACACAGAGCCATTTGCTTAACAATGTACTAATGATAATATTTTTTACTATTCTATAATTTCTAAGTATATTTTTGAATACCATGCATCACTTCCGAATTTTTAAAAAATTATCTGTCAAAGACGGGCGCATTGCTAGTGAATTACTATTAGAACAACATCAAAAGCCAGCTGGGAGGTATTATCCATGAGATCAGTGTCGAACCAGTGTAACATACCTTTCAGTTTGCTACAAGACAACTGAAAATGGAAAATCTTATTCTTTTTCCTCTCAAGAAAAAAACAAAAGTAGAGTTTTATTTTCTTTTTGGGAGGACGAAGTCTTATGAAATCATAGAGTCTCTCGTACATTTGTTCAATTGTATAAGTTATTTGCTACTGCTTAGAGTAGCTTTTAATTATGTGTAAACAAAAATGAAAAATAAAACTAATTTTTATATAAAAGTATAAATATTTGTATTCATATGTATTTAAAAAAATATAAATTTCTAGTGTGGATTATACTCAATAATAAGTAAACATAGCATCAATGTTTTACCACACATTTCTGTGGAAAAAATTGTAATGTACGCAATAAAATAAATGAGGAAGATACGAGTATATACGAGAAATAATAGTTAATAATTAAATCAGAAGGGGTAATGGATATGTTTGAAATAAGTAGTAAGTTATCGGTATTGACAGGAAGAATGAGATGATCTTCACCGAAGAAGTACTCGTAGATATGTAGCTCTTTGAAGCTGCTATAGTGGCATGAGTTTTAGAGCGGGGAATCTGGTTTATAATTTTAAGACCTAAGTAGTAATTAGATACAAGATCATGGGGATTCATGGATAGCATTAAGAACAGTTCTGCATTCACCTTGAACACCTATAACAATTCATATGCCAACTCCGTTTTGTCGCGCACAAGCTTATGTAAAAAACATAACATTGAACAAAATCCAGTCGATAAACTCAGTTGCGGGAAGTACAATAGTATTAATATATATGTGTGGTAGGAGTTATACTTGTTTAAGGAAGTAATAGAAGTGTGCTGAAAAGATTGTTAGGATAATAATAAAGGAGAGATGGGAAAGGATAATGGAAAAGAATAAAAAACTCTTTGTGGATTCCTATATTATTGGTTCTGATATTCTAGTTTGCAGACTTAATAGGGAGTTGTTTACTTCTCTGGTTGATTGTCACGTGTATTTAGTAGACTAATTATTGTAGTTTCTTGCTAATAACTTGAGTTGGAGTGGAGGTCTGCCTCTGTGCGTGATCTTATTGCAGCTTTTTTAAAATAGTTTTCAATTTTTATTGTTCATAAAGCACACTTGGCCTTTGAAATTAACAAATATAACCGTTATAACTCACATTTTTAAATACCATGGCTCTCTGATCTGCAGTTTTATTATTGGCTTCAAAAATCATTGCAGCAAAATGAATAGCCTTTTTTCCTTCTTGTTTCTCTATCTCAAAATGAGTCCAGTATTCTCTGCCTGGCTGTTATTGTGAGGGTGGAATCGGGAAATTGCTAGAAAGCTACACTTCAGACACTTATTTTTGAAGGGAATATTGTGACCGTCTAATGATTCACTAAATACATTGTATGTTCCTAAATCTTTTCACCTTTTGCTTAAAAAAAATTGAGATCTGAAGTTAACCCGGATCGATCATTCCAGAGGCGAGCACACAAGCCACTGGGATACCAATTTTTATTATAACACCAGATTACATTTCAATAAAATCCATGATGTTTACAAAACCCACCAATTTCTGTCACGTGATAATGACATGTTAATAATAATGTTTGCTAAGCTACAGATAAATCATTTGAAAGTTTAAATTTTCGAAAAAAACTTTTACAGACTAAAAATTTGCATATTTAGTTAGATAAAATTATAGATAAGTATATTTGAAATAAAAGACAAAATTAACGTAATTTTCTCAATTACTAAATTATTTCTTATTACTGAGACAAATAGATACTTCTAGATAATTTCATTACGTTTTCAAATATCTTATTCAATGTTAATCTATATTTACTAACGTTTTGAGTATAAATGGTTTATAAAATGAAAGGAAAGTGAATACAGTATGGTTCCTGATTATAAAAGTTGGGTGTAGCACTCTATTACTCTATCTAAGAGCATTTAGAGGGGTATTTACTGTTGTTAAAGTTAAGAGTTTGTTTCCATATGACTTGATTATACAACACGACTTTGGCTGAGGTCATTGGCCTCCTTATCAAGGCTCTACAACGCAATTGCACACCCCAAGGGCATGCCCAACTCCGCTGCCAGAGTCTACCATTCTCAAAGAATACAAGTAAAATAAGCCCTTTCTTCAAAGACTGTACCACTGTATAAGACTACAATTATGACTCAAGTTTGACTCGCAATCTCTCTCTCACTCAGTTCATATATATATATATATATATATATACAATTAAAAGAAACGGTCCAGCGGACTTTATAAATAAAATAAATTCAAAACGAAGGAAACACACAGAGAGACACAGACATAACTCACATCGATATTTGGACCATCGTCGTCATCAGGAGGTGTGAAGAGCGAAGAGCGAAGAGTCGCCGTCCTGCCTTCCTGCTGGACTCTTCGCTCTTCGCTCTTCACACCTCCTGATGATGACGATGGTCGAAATATCGATGTTAGTTATGTCTATGTCTTTCTGTGTGTTTCCTTTGTTTTGAATTTATTATATATATATATATATATATATAAATGTTTAAATCACAATAAACGGTTGTAAGATCTTAGTCTTTATTTTTTTCATTTCTTATTATGGTTTGAGCAATGACTGTTGTTTCACTTGTTTATTATGAAATCTTGTATATATTCCCAAAAATATTGTATGTATTCCCAAAAAGAACACTCATATAGGAAATCATGGAAGTACACTAGTATATTTCGACTGCCTGTCATGAGGAAGGTAGATGTGAGTCGCTCCGATGACAGGTAACGGCTCTGTCATTACCTGTCTTGGAAGCTACTAAAATCTACCAAAAAGTGTGTTCTTTTTCAGAATCTAATTACATATATATATATATATATATATATATATATATACTTCAAATAAAATGAAAAAAGGTCCGTATGGACAATAAAAATTTTAACTCATAGGAAAGAACACAGAAAGACACTACAGCACTCACTTTGATATTTCGACATCCGTCATCATCGGGAAGAGGTTCGAAGTACTAGCGTTGAGAAGCGAAATGCTACTATATATACATATATATATATATAAATATATATATATATATATATATATATATATATATATATATATATATAAATGACCAAAGCACAATATGTAATGGGAAGAAAAACTAAGATCTTTGAAATGTAAAAAGCGATATTTGTCAAAAACGCCATATTTTTTTCCCATTTCATACTGCGATTTGATCATAGATTGTTATTTCAGTTAGTGCAACGTGCTTAGTCTTCCTTTCTCTTTTCTCATGAAGACGAATTACCGCAAAATTTGAGTTTGTAAGTGTGGTTCTTTACTATGTATGTTACTTTTCTTCAATTTTTAACTCGTATTTTTTCCAGTTTAGATCGTTTTTCTGTTAATAAAGTGTATATACATACACTTTAAATACTTTGAGAAACACAAATGAAAAACAGAAACTAGGACTCATATTCAATATTTCGACTAGTTTAAACAACGTCCTTAGGAAAGGAAGTTGAGTGCGCGAGACGACGAAAGCCGGCTAGACAGCTTCACATATTATGTAGAGTTTGGCCACAACAAAGACGAAAAAAAGTAGTAGGAATCTGATGAAGAACAGCTATGAAGAAGAAAATATAATAATAAAAAATGGAATCTTCATAAATATAAAATTCAAAAGAACAGACAATTAACTATAAAAAATAATAAACAAATTCAACAAATTAAATTTATGAAAGAAAAATTAGGAAAAATTACACACACACACACACACACACACACACACATATATATATATATATATATATATATATATATATATTCGTACGTATATATCGTACGTACGTATATTCGTATATATATATTCGTACATACCTTTTATGTTACTTTCTAGTTCTTACCTTGTTTGCTCTCTGATGACATAAATTGAAAGGCCTCAGAGCATTTTTTTCCATCTGTTTTCTTTTTTTTCCTTGTGGTTTGTTTTCATTGATTGCATCACGTGTTTATTGTGATTTATCTGCATATATATATATATATATATATATATATATATAAATATGAATGATCAAACCACAATATGAAATGGAAAAAAAGACTATGACCTGTCAACAGTACACTGTCAACAGCGGTTTTCGCCAGAGTCAACAACCCAACTCTGACGAAGACCGCTTGTTAGGGTTGAATGATCTTAGTCTTTTTTTCTCCGTTTCACATTGTGGTTTGATCATTGATTGTTATTTCACGTGTTTATATGAAATGTTGTTTATATATATACACACAAATATATAGGTATATGTTTCAAAGTAAACTACTATAGGTACACAGTATACATATAAATATTGATAAAAGTATCGCCCGTGGAATAAAAACAAAACTAAAGTTTATCAGAACTCGGTCAGTTTTTCAGGTTCAAATTCAACTCTACAAATTATTTTACAAAGATAAATAGTCTGTGGATTTGAACAACTGTAGTTTGAATGAACACGTGACACTGCACTGTTCAGAATTTCATACTGTTTAGTATTAATAATAATTTTACCTTTTTCTTATTTTCGTCTAAATAACTGGGGCTACTAATATATATTAGTTTTTTTTATTAAATCTTGTACACGATTCAATTTTTGAATTTCAGCATGCGATGAATAGTTATTCAATATTCTTCCCGAATTGGTTGGTTTCCTGTACCAATCTGTTAGTATATTTCCGTCATTCCCTCTTATAATTTTCATATCCAAAAACGAAATACTCCCACCTTTTTCTTTTACAGAAGTGAATTTTAAACGTGGATGAAATGCATTGAACGTATTTAAAACGTGTTGTTCTTCTCCTTTTTTAATTATTAAAAACAAATCATCTACATATAATTCCAGAAATTTTACTCTTGATCCAAGTTTTATAAGGCTTCTTTTTAATAATTCTAACATAACAATATTATCAAGTACAGGAAACACCAAAGAGCCCATCGGTAAAATTATTATTTTCTAATTTAAATGATAAGATACCAAAAGATTTAGAAAGAAATATTATTTATTCTATAAAATGAATGGAATGTAATAAAAAGTATTATGGGGAAACCAGTAGGTTTTGGAAAGAAAGGATATATCAGGATATATATTCCATTAGAACAAAAAAACTTAATGCAACAACTTTAGCCTATCATTCAATAAGTGAAGACCATACATTTGACTTTAATGGAGCAGCCGTCATGAGTAGAGAACAGGACGAACACAGAAGAAGAACCCTTGAAATGCTATTTATTAAAAAAGATCAAACTTGCATTAATCACAGAAGCGACATAGCGAATTTAAATAGTGTTTATTCTAGTGTTTTGAATACCTAACGTTTTTAGTAAAAATTTTGTTCCATAGTTACCTGCTCACCAGCTGACATAGCTGTTTATGAATAATTGTCATTTGAATAGTTTAACTTTCCATATTGTTTTAGTAATGTAATTTGTAATAGTTTGTTCATTTTCAAATATTCCTATTTTTGTAAGTTCATTTTAATTTTTTTTCTAGATAGGTTCCTTCTTTTTATTTTATTTTTATTATTATCCTAATATTCATGATTGTATTTAATATTTTATAATGTACTTCTTGTTTGTGTTAAAAATGTACCTATTTAACTTCTTAATTTCCTTTGTATTGTAGGCCTTTTCAAGAAGATTTTGATTAAAATCGAAACGTCGGCAATTATAGTTTGATTGGAAGTGGAAGAAACGGACCGCATCCCGATTTATCCTTTTTAGTTATATATATATATATATATATATATATACACTTTAACACATAGAAAAGAACACAGAAAGACACTACAGAACTCACTTCGATATTTCGACATCCGTCATCATCGGGAAGAAGTGCGAAGTGCGAAGTACTCGCGTTGAGAAGCAAACTGCTACTGGCCTCCAGAGTAACTCGTGGAACCACCGCAATGCTGCTCCCCAGCGGAGGAGAGGAAAAATAGAAATCCTTCCAATATTTATTTAGAAAACAAGATAAAAAATATATAAAATACGAAATAATAATAATAAAAAATAAATAATAATAATAAAATAATAATAATAAAATACTAATGATAATAATAATAATAAAATAAAAAATAATTAACGGTACAGGTTGAGACCAGGAGGAGAACGAGCCCCAAGGAGGCATATGAATGCCTCTTCGGAAGCTCTAAGGGTGACATGGGAATTAGACTCGGGGATTTGTTTGAGGATTTGTACCCTGAAACAATCATTGAAAGGGAGGTCATGGGAATTAGCATGGATAGCTATGGGTAGGTCTCTGCGCTGACCAACGGACGCCCTGTGATTGTTCATACGCAGGCTCAGCTTGGTTGAAGCCAAGCCAACGTAAAAAGCATCACATCATGTTCTGTAGTGTCTTTCTGTGTTCTTTTCTATGTGTTAAAGTGTTTATTGTCCTCACGGACCTTTCATTATATATATATATATATATATATATATATATATATATACAATCAAATTTTTTGCCAATTTCTCTATGGATAATTTTTCGATTAAGCTTCTCGAGTTTTCTGATCTCACACTTCCATTCATTTGGTACTAAGTGTAATAAATCACCAAAAGATTTCCTTTATTACACTTAGTGCTAAATGAATGGAAGTGTGAGATCAGAAAACTCGAGAAGCTAAATCAAAAATCATCCATAGAGAAACTGGCAAAAAATTTGATTGTGTATGTATTAATGAAGACCTGCTACCTAATTACACTAATATATATATATATCAGTTAGTTGACTGTCGTCCCTCCGTCAATTCACTTCTTCCCCTGAGGACGACCGCCATTACGGTCGAAATATTGAAAAGTGAGTCTTTGTTGTGTTTCAGTTTATGTGTCACTGCTTATTTTAATTAGTATATATATATATATATATAAGAGTATCGGCAGTGGAATAGAAAAAAACTAAAGTTTATTGGGACTCGGTGAGTTCTTCAGGTTGAAATTAAACTCTCATTGACAAAGTTTTAGTCTTCATTTAAAACCTTTTTCATATGCAGAAGTAATAGAAGAAGTAAGTACCTTCTGCTTATGAAAAAGGTTTTAAATAAAGACTAAAACTTTGACAATGAGAGTTCAATTTCAACCTAAAGAACTGACTGAGTCCCGATAAACTTTAGTTTTATATATATATATATATATATATATATCATACTTATAATCAATCTTATAATAAGTTGATTTCTTTTTTGTATTTATGTCACAATTGGAATCAATGTTTCGATTTCGGTGGCAGCTATGTATTTACATAAATAAAAAGATGGTATAATATCATGCCAGATTATTACTTATAAGGTTGACTGAACTCCAATCTATAAATGCCTCGTCACTCATAGGCTGTCTTATCTCCACCACTACTCCCTACATGTTTTAACTTTTCGTACGTCTGCACATGTGTTACGAGTATATTAATATTTATTAAATAGCTAAACAGTACTCACACTTGTCTGAATATGTAAATATAAATTTCTCACAATCTGAAGTAAAATGTCAATAACCACAACACAAAGGCTATATATAAATGTTTATTAAAAGTGTCTGAACAATATCTTATATTTCTATATATTTAACATGAATAAGCAGTAATTTTACAATATATTATATTGAGATATATCAGAAATGCCTATACAATATTATGTATTAAGATTATCAACAGTCCATCTATATAGTATACTTATAAATCTCTGATATTCTTGTTTAAATATTTGTGCATGCTCTAAACTGAATATAATATTTGAAATCTTGTGGGAATCGAACCCAAGCCCTTGATATTGGAGGTCCAGCACCCTACCGTCTGCACCACGAGGAATTTGGTACAATAAGCTGTGAAACCTGATATAAATGACGTAGAAATATTAAATAACAGTTGTTTGACCTCAATTATAATGATTTAATTATAATAAATTTGGAAAGAGAAAAATTAATGAATAATCGATGAAAATATGAAATGATTATTTATAACTACAAATGCTATTTATTATAGTCAACAGAAGTTTTAGAAATTATCAAATTAATATAAGTAAAATATTAACAGCACGCAATTATGTCCGTAATAAAAAGTCACTTTGTCATAATGTCTATGTTTTCTTGTTTTGATATACTCGTACTTATCTATTTCAATAAAAGTAATAGAGTAGGGCTCCTAATCGGAAGGTACGGAAAAACTTAATTAAAATCTTAATTAAACAAATTCTCTCTAAATTAGAGACTAATTGCATTGACTGTAGCCTCTCTGAAATGACAACTTCTTCCAGTTCTCAAGAGAGGAACTGATGCTGATATCTATAATGCTTGTATTAGTCTCACTTGCGACTCAAATTTACTAAATTCCATTTAACTCGCAATATGTGAGTTCAAGAAGAAAATTAATTTCTGATAAATATTAGTGAAGACAGAGTTGAAAAGAATAAAAATAAAGATAATGTTGATTAGTGTATTGAATATATTTACTCTTCATTCGCCAATCCAGAAATATTGTTCACAGAAAATTCTATATAAGTTCGATTTAACGATACACACATTCAAATGAATCATAGGCCATTGAATCATAGGTTTGTGTAGGAACAAAACCCACACATTTTACTACAGAATTTCTTGACTCACTAGAATTGTTTGAATTGATCTAACACAAGCTAGAACTCAAAAAGAAAGCTTCTGTCTGTGTATGTATGAGAAAAATTGATCCACCGCGCTTATGTAATGGAACAAGACTAATAACTGAGGAGCTTTATGAGTACTGATTTGTAAAATTAGCGCATCACTGTGTCAAGGGAAAATAGTTTTAATTCCAAGATTAAAAATGGTTTTATCTGAAGAAAAACATTAATTTTTCATGGATTTGATTAGAGCAACGAGATACTCTAGATTTTTCGAAGAATGAGTATTTCCAGTGAGTATGCACCGTTACACAGTTAAAGAGTTTAACTCTTTGGAATTGACAACTTCTTCCAGTTGTCAAGAGAGGAACTTATGTATATATATATATAATGCTTGTATTAATCTTACTTATGACACAAATTTACTAAATTCCATTTAACTCGCAATATGAGAGTTCAAGAAGAAAATGAAGAATACTCTTTATTTCCGATAAACATTAGTAAAGACAGAGTGCTATTGACCGAACTACAGAACATATTTACGAACAGTTTTTAAAATCAATAAGAGTTATTCTTATATAAATATAAGTATATTTATTTACTCCAGGTAATTTATTGTGATTGAAGAAAACAAATTTGATCATACGTAAACATATTCCTAACCTCAATCAAAGTTAGATAAAAATTACTAATACAGAGTAATAATGACATTTCGTTTTTAATAAACTATTTGATTGTGATCCTATAAATTTACATACCAGTAGGCATTACTTATAAATCTACCGATATTCGTTCTAAAGAACCACAGAGATACAAGGGAGAGTGAGTGTCGCCAACAAGCTAGGTCCTGTGTGGAGCAGACCTCCACTTAGATGCACTACCTTCATTGATACGTTAATATTCAAATGATATTATCTTAGAGTTGTAACGTCTTACGTCTTTATTACAGCAATACTTCACATAAACTTTTTTCTTTTCCGTTATGCCATCAGCATCAGGGATCTGATATCAGTTTCCTTACATCCCAATATAATTCATGGTCCAGCAACCCTCTGTTCCTGAACTCTGGGATTAGTATGTTCTTAAGTTGTGTCTGTTTGATTTTAAGAAAAAGTTTGGTATACTCATGCTGCAATAATTAATCCAGTAAAAATGTTGTCTGAAAACTCAATTTGACTAAAAAGGTACTTTTAAACCATGCAATAATTCCCTCAAATGATAGGGAATATCTACTCTATATGACCCATTTTTATGTAAAAATAGATTAGATCTATTAAGCACCCACAGTCATCATCGATAAAACATCAAAAACAGACTTTGGGGGCCTCAAAAATAATGCAACAAGATTATAATGAAGCCAGTAAAAATAAGTTAACTCTTATTTGGGTAGCTAGAATAATGCAAACAATTTCATTATGTAAAACTATTACCTATGTAAAACGTTTAGAATAGATTGGAAAACTTTAAGAATGGATGAAGGGGAAAACTTATAACAATTGGTTTTAACAACTGGGTTTAACTTAGATTAAAAAACTCATTCAAACTGAATTCACATTTGTCAATATCTATCTACAATTTTCTGATGTGTTAATGAAGATCTGTGTGTTTATTTTAAACAATAATTTTAATGTAACTCACTAGACAAATCAAAGAACCTAATTAGATTTATAAATGAAAATTTTACGCTCATCAATCTAGTTATGTATATGTCAAATTGGTATTATTAGTGTATTGGAGTTCTCTGACCAAAGTTATCAAGGGATGTGTTTACTACATATTTAATCCAAAATTATAAATATTCTGTAAAAACTAGGTTCAATTAGTAAGTCAAGAAGTAATTGAGGAAATTCGGGATCGTATGAAATTAATATTCTTTCAATTTCAATATAAGTAAACTATGTGTCGTTGCTGTTTTCGTAATTTTGTTATATACATAGTAGTAGTAGAAAGGCGGGTAGATCTAAGGTCTGGCAAATAGGCCGGCCAAGTGGGCCCTTTTTGCCTTCCCCATGTATCCCGGATCCCATGTATATAGATCAGAAGGTTTCTTCATTCCATTTCCCTAAACTTATCTATCCTTATGGTACTTGTACCTAAAATACTTAATCCAAGGAGACTATACACAGGGCATTCAGCCACATAGTGGACGGAGGTTTCATTATATACATAGTAATTGAAGGTAAATTTAAACTTTAAAGGCCTCAATTTTTTACTTATTGTTGCAGGACCTACAGATACTTATTTCCTTTTTGTATTATTTTTCGATAATAATAACGACAAAATAACGAAAAGCGTATTGGATATAAGAAATATTAATAAACAATGACATAAATGATTATTTTTTTATTTTATTTGTATAAAATTACAAAATGTAACTGTAACGTTGATAACACAGATATAGGATTACAGAGGGCAGAAAGGAAGAATAATGCAGTGATTACACTTCCTGGTATGGGAACTAAATCATAATAATGCTTTAAATAAATCTTGGTAAAGAGAAACACGGAAAAAGTTACATAAAACAGTAATAAGTCTCGTAGCTACTGTTTTCGCTGGGATATTTGTAGATATTGTTAGGAAGTCTTTTTACGGAATACTTGGTAACAAGATATTTCTCCTTGTTGAACTTTAAAAACTTGAATTTGAAATAAATTGTCTGCTTTGGTATATACATGGGACAATGAAGAACTTTATGAAGGATTTTGGTTTGAAGAGTTTGTATCCTCTTCAAATTGGTTATCTCTGTTGTTCCTCATATCTCAATGTCACATGCCTAAATAGGCATAATCACACTTCTGTAAAATATAGTTTGTTGTCAATTGTAGATCATTAAGTGAAAAAATGTTTATAGCGTCTGTTCTGTTTGTTTTATTTTCCTAAAGGGAGCCCAAGTAAGTCGTCAGTCAAGGTGGAGCCCTAAGATAAAATGTTTGTAGTTTGATTAAAATATCGTTCAGGAAGACAGGAAAAGACGTATCTAGCCTCAGCGTGAATGTTATTTGAACACTCTTTTGTTTGTCAATGCGATAGTTCTAATATATATATATATATATATATATATATCTAGGATATATATAATATGTAATAACTATGAATGTTTCAGTCACTAACAATCTGCTCTTTTAAGTGATTGAACAATCTTTTCCTTTCAAATCCATTTCTGTTATTTACGAAATCTTTTTAAAATGATTCACTGTAGTTCAATATGTTGAAATCGAACTCCAAATTACCTTTCAGTTGGCCAAATAAAGTCAGTTTTCTATTTTAAAAAAAAAAAAAAAAAAAAAAAAAAAAAAAAACCTAGATATATAATATATATATATATATACTTAAAATAAACTGTGACACATAGACAGAAACATAACAAAGACTCACTATTCAATATTTCTACCGTAATGGCGGTCGTCCTCAGAAGAAGAAGTGAATTGATGGAGGACAACAGTCAACTGATATATACCATATATATATATATATATATATATATATATATATATATATATTATATGTTCACACAGGAAAGAGAAAAACAAATAAAAACACACACAAAAAAGACTCACAACGATATGTTGACATTCGTCGTCATCGGGCACAAGTAGCCCCTTTGAGTAGCTGAAGCTAACTCCAAGCTAGCAGAGCCAATATATATATATATATATATATATATATATATGTATATATATATATATATATATATATATACATATATATATATATATATATATATATAATATATATATATACATATATATATATATATATATATATATATATATATAATTAAAGTTACAGCTAGAGAACACAAGAAAAAGGACGAACACTCACAAATCTCGATAATTTCGGCGTCTTGCCGTCTTCAGGAGAGTAGAAAGAAAGAAAATAAAAGGAGAAAGAATGAAGGAACGGAGACGCAAATATATATATATGCAAGATTTCACATAACTACGTGAAATAACAATCAATGTACAAGCTATAATATGAAATGAGGGAACAAAAAGACTAAAATGAGGGAACAAAAAGTGTGCTCTCCTGAATTCTTTAATGATGAGATTAACAGCATTAGGTCAATGGCCCTATCAATAAAATACACCTCCTCTTATATTGATTTAGCTTTAAAGAGTGCTAAAAAAACTTTCTCTAATATTTTAATAGATCGCCGTTCGTTGTCCAATTCTATAGTTTTACTGTATCATGAGTCATTGACCTCCTTCCTAGGTTAGCACGACAACTTGATTTTAAAATAGTGTTTTCAAATTGGAATAACGTGGGCAATATGTTAATATAAAATTCTCCCAGGGAACTGGAATCTGGTAGTATTTATAAAATTTTGTGCGAAAATTTCCATAAAATTTATATTGATCAAACTGGTAAATCTTTAAAACACGAGTAAAATAACACCAATACAACAAAACGAGACAGAAAAAAAGTAGCGGCTTATTCTTGCAGATAAATAATGAAAATCATCATATTGATTGGACAGCAGCTGAATTTATTATCCATGAGAAATCAATGTTGTTAAAAAATATTATCGAACCCTCTCTGATTAAATTTAATAGATCAAATATTATAAACATTAGTAAAGGGCTCTTCAAGCTTAATTCTTTCGTTACGAGAGCAATAGCATTATCGAAGAGGGTTGAGAGCTGGCGGATAGTTTTTTACTTTTTCTTGCTGTACTCCTTTGTTTACCCTAACATCCCTCTCTGGATATGTGTCCTTTCCTGCACTTAACACCCTTTTAAAATAGCACTCTTCCCTCCTACTCCTCTCAACCCCTCACCAAGCTGTTTTTGACTCTGACAAAGACCGCTTGTTACGGTTCAAAGATCCTAGTTTTTTTCTCATTTCATTTTGTGGTTTGATCATTTATATATACGAGTATATATATATATATAATGACTTTTAGGGGAAGTTTTTTCATGATTTTACTTGTAATTTATAATGAATTTTCCTTTTTAATCTTAATGGATACTTGGAATCACTATAAAAAAATGTGTGTTTTGCGTTAACTTACCAATTGCGTAGTATATTTCATGTAATGTTTTGAAGCACACGTTGAGGTCAGTCTGGCGTACAATTTAAGTTATAAATTATGTCTGGTTTATATGTTTGAAGTGTAGCTTTTGACTATTAATAAATGTTGTAGAATGAATAGATATTGATAGAAGTACGGTTGAGTGGTCAGAAGAGAGATCTTGGAGAGTTGTTATAAAGGGTTTAGTTTCAAGTTTAAGGGTGATGTGACAAATATATCAAGCTGATCTAAATTATTAAAGTATATCCACTAATTGAATTATTTATCCTATACGTTTAATTGTACAAAAACAAGTTTTCTTAAATAACTCTCAAATATTTAATCATGCGATTGATCAAAACCTCATTTTTTTTAACATGTAAACGTATATTTGTTAAAACTTTTTTTGACTGATTTATTTGTGTAATTACTATACCAGTATAAGAGATTAATTAACGAGGAATTTACGAGGGCGGTTTGATAAGTCAGTGACTTTTTGAATTTCCCGCGCAGTTATTCCAAATGCAACAGTGTTGCCGTCATCACTAATCTATTAGTGAACAACTAACTACCTAATTATGAGCCAGCTACCACGTGCAGTCGGTGTTTGATAGTCATTCAAAGCAGACAACCTCGTGTATTTTTACGAAAATGGAAAAAAGTGAATTTCGTGTGCTGATTAAGCATTACTTTTTTACGTAAAAAATCTATCACTGAAACTAAAGAAAGACTTGATAAATACTACGGGGACTCGGCACCATCAATTTTAATGGTTAAGAAGTGGTTTACAGATTTCCGTTGTGGTCGTACCAGCACTAGTGACGCCGAACGTTCAGGTCGACCAAAAGAAGTGATCACGCCGGAAATCGTCGATAAAATCCATGAAATGATATTGGATGATCGGAGAATGAAAGTGCGAGAGTTGACTCATGCTGTAGGCATCTCAACTGAACGGATACATCATATTTTACACGAATATTTGGACATGAAAAAACTCTCCGCGAGATAGGTGCCGCGATTGCTCACACTTGACCATAAGCTCATTGGTGTGACCACTTCAAAACAGTGTTTCGCGATGTTTAGCCGTGATCCGGACGAATTTTTGCGCCGTTGTTACTATGGACGGAATATGGATCTATTAAAACACGCTAGAGACGAAGGAACAATCGAAACGGTGGGTTGCTGTGGGCGAACGTGGACCAAAGAAAGCCAAGGTTAGGTTAGGTTAGGTTGCAGTGGCAGTCCCACAAGGGAACGCAGTTAGCCCTAGCATTTGCCCTTTGCGATACCACACAATGAAGATTGATTCTACAGTGGACTCAAGTGTATTTAGAGTAGCGATCTTTAACGAGTATCTGACATCGTACAGGCTCGGGACCGCCAGTTTAACGTCATTCTCCGTGGGACGACGTGCTCAGATTTATTCACCTCCCTCGTGAATAAAACAAGGGCCAGGTGTGGATCAAACCCCGGCCCTATCAGTTGAGAGGCGAGGACATAACCACTGAGCCAGCCTGACCCCAAAAAAAGAAAGCCAAACAGAGTCTGTGAGCCAACAAGGTCATGTCCACAGTTTTTTGGGATGCACGTGGCGTCATTCACATCAATTACCTCGAGAAAGGTAAAACAATCACGAGTGAATATTATTCAAAGCTTTTGAACAGATTCGACGTTGATTTGAAGAAAAAACGGCCGCATTTGGCAAACAAAAAAATGTTGTTCCATCAAGACAATGCACGTGTGCACACTTGTCTAGTCACGATAGCAAAAATCCACGAATTGGGATACGAACTGCTACCCCATCCAGCATATTCTCCTGATTTAGCCCCCTGCGACTATTTTCTGTTTCCAAACATAAAGAAATGGCTGGACGGTAAGAGATTTGAGTCGAATGAACAAGTCATTACCGAAACAAACGCGTATTGTGAGAGCTTTGAGAAAACGTATTATTTGGAGGGAATACAAAAATTAGAAAAACGCTGGACTAAATGTATCGAGCTAAATGGTGATTATGTAAAAAAATAAAATGTTTTTTGTTGAAAAAATTTGGTTTTATTCAAAAAGTCACGGACTTATCAAACCGCATTCGTATTAACACGTGCCCAGCTTGTCCCTCTCTTCTTTTCGCTTTTCCTCTCGGCCTGTCTCGGTCTATCTCCCTGTTACTTCTAGCTCCCACTACATTACTTTTAATCACTGTCTCCTGTTTTATCACTTTTAGTCTTCTTCTCTTGAGTTGTATATCTCCTTGCCCTTGGTTTAGACAATATTTCCGTCATATTTTTGTCTGAAGGTTTTTTTTACTTTTGATGTGATGTTTTTTGCTTTTTATCACACCATAGGTCAAACCAATATCTCCAAAAATAAGGGTATAAAATCCTCTCATGATGCGGACAAGATGGATGGAGTCTTTCAAGACCACCTTCAAACAGAATACTTAAAAGTTGCCATATTAGTGATGCCTTTGAAGTACTTCACATCCTCCAAGATCTATTTTACGACTATGAACTAAGAAATAAACATGAGCAGATGTAATAGAATAATGATTAAAACATAATGTCAAAAATATCAAACCTTTGTTTTCAATGAGAATGATTACTTGCTATTAGGCAGTTTAATAACGCTAAGTGGATAAATAGAGAGCACTACTAGACGCCACCACAGCTGGGAATGATAAAAACACCTGCTTCTTATTAATGATGACCAAATCAGTTTTCTGGGCACCGACCCTTTGTCTCGATCTAATCAGTAAATCCCCATTCCCCCAGGGAAGGATTAATAACTGCTAATACTTACTAAAGCGTAGCTCCACATTACGGTATTACCATCCTGGAATTGTTTATTGCGTCTGTTTAATCGAAAGCGTGTACCGTCCTTGGGTAAATTATATTAGGTTAACAAGATATCCAAAGTCAAACAACTTATTTAGTAAATTTAATGTAAATTGATGTTGCATGAAATGTATTTTATGTAATATAAAACAAATGCAACCCCACTGAAATAAAAGTTATTGCTGAATCCATAAAAAATTGGGTATTACTTTAATGTGGAAATCAACGCATCAACATCTACAGTAGCTGATTGTTTTTTATTTATGGATAAAACAATCAGATATATTACTGCTATCTCATTGTTGTAGTTAATTGAAGTTAGATATTTTGACATTGTTTTTATCATAATCTCACAATATGTGTTTATATAAAGGTATCTCGTACAGTGAATACAACCATATGAAAGATGTATAGCCACTCAGAAAATATCCCATCTTGTACAATACTATTAATGTAAATTCAATTTGAATTACCATATAGATATACAGAATAATTAACTTTTATAATACCACCGTCCTAAAACTATTTATACTTCTTATAATGTTTATAATCTTATGTACCAATAACTAACTTGATTATATTCTCTGGCTATGATTATCTGCTTTTCATTTAGGGAGAACTATCAAATAGTTCCTACTAAATTGGTTGTAAACTCAGTGTATATTTCATTACTTTAGAGGTCTCAGCGTAAACTAATTGCTAGGCTTCAGAGTATACTAGTAAAGTTCACCAGAATGTGGAACTTTATTAACCTGGCTTCATACTTTGGATATGGAGAGCAGAGAGTCTTTGAATCAACTAGGCGTGGCCAATTATCAGAGGGTTCCATAGATACTTGGAGTCCTCCAGAGAACCATACCGAGTTGGTAATAGCACTTGTATTTGACCTCATATCATCAGCGTTGCAGCAAAAAAAAAAGATTCTTGTTTTCAATGATTTTGATTTCAGTGCTGTTCTAGTTATGGAAATTCTGGACTAGTAGTCAAGTGGCAGCAACTTTAGTTAAGCGTAAATCTACAATACTGTTTGATACTACGTAACCAATCTTAAATTTTGCTTGAATCGTTCACGTTAATCACTTTACTAACTTTATTTAAAAAAAAATTACGAATCTCTAAAAATATGACTTCTTAATAAGTCAGCGATGAGATTGGTTTCTACTAAGAATATCAATTGAACAAACTACTGTAAAAACAATCTCTTTTCACTTTACTCTCTCTGCCTCTTCAATTCCACATTCCCATTTGTTAATATCCAACAATATTCATTTTTCCTCCAATGTCTTGTATCTTTCCAGGACTTTCAAAATCCAATCTTCTAGCTTCGCACAATTGTCAATGTTTCTGCAAATTGAAAGTTCTTCTAAAAAAATTTATTTTTGATTTCCTTTGTTATGATAAAAAATACATCATTCAAATAAATATGTATGGTAGATAAAGAAACTAGAAACAATTTGAATTTGATAAAATAGATGTTAATATAAAAACAGTTCCTTACATCAGCCATGTGAGATACAATCATCGTAAAATATAAAGAAACATAAAATCGTTCTTCACTATTACTACTATTTCAAAAAAAGGAAAATAATGAAAATATCTTCTTATATGAAAAAGATAATGAAAATTTATTAACATTCTGAGTTTTCTGATCTTTAGATCCCTTTGATACACACACCCACATATATATAGATATAATGTTGCATCCGTTACCTGTATCTAAAGACGTTACCTGTCTTCTGAGTGACTCATACATATCTTCCTGATGAAATATAGCAGCGAGTTTCTTTTTGTCAATGTGTTCTTTTTGTCAATCTAGTTTATATATGTCGTAGATCACATAAAGCTCTTATTACTTATTAGCTCAATCCAGATCAAATAATCAAATACTGCTTCTCAGCATCTCAGTATTATTGAAATAAAACAGCCATTCTACTTCGAAAGTGTAACATTATTAAAGAGCTTTTCGCTTGAAAAGGTTTAATTTCCTTTTTAGTCTTAAGTGGTTTACTCATTACAGCCAATTTCATCACTAATGGACGTATATTTTTTTCTTGCGTCCATCAAAAGTTTTCCATCAGCTATTTAATTCCAGTTTGTTAATCGTTTCTTTCAAATTTTCTTCTTTTTAGTAGAAGAAAGGTTCATGATAAACAACTTCTAAATTCTTTTGAGACAGATTTACTCTGGACTAATTACCTATTTTTTTGTAATAATTGAAGTTATTATATATTGAGTGATAACAATATCAAAGATTCACCTGAATTGCGTAAATCATAATATATGAAAAAACGCAGAGATCTACGATCTTGCATGCCAAAGAACGCTTACATGTACATATATTGCATATAAAGGCGTATATATGTTAGATTTAATTAAAATATATATATAAACTAGAATTTCAAAAGAATACACAGAAAAAAAATCACTGAAACTCACTACTATATTTCGATGTCCTCGTCGTCAGGAATACATGTAAATCGCTCCAAAGGCTGATAATGACTGGTTTGATGTTCAAATAGAAGCACTCAAACAGTGTAGTAAACTATCAGAGGCAGGGGAGACAAGGGAGATGAAGAAATAAAAGTCAAATAAACATTAAATTAATGAAAACAGTTTTAGTTTTGAATTTTATTTTTAGTTAAATGTTTTCATTCATTTTATCTTTATTTGGCTTGTATTTTTTTATCTTCCTTGTCTCCTCTTACTCCAAAAGTTGGCTACACTGTTTGAGTTCTTCTATTTGAACACCAAGCCAGTCGTTATCAGCCTTTGGAGCGATTCAGATCTATTCCTGACGACGAGGACATCAAAATATAGTAGAGAGTTTAAGTGTTTTATTTTCTGTGTGTTCTTTTCAGAATTCTAGTTTAATTAGTCTGAAGAATGATTCCATCTAATTGGTATAACATATATACATATATCAGCTCAAAAACGAAGAAAAGCAACACACAGAGAAAGAGACACACTTGCAAACTCAAATTTTTGGATGATCCGTCTTCAGAAGATAATAGAATGGGCGACCAAGCACGCCGGAAACACAACGGCAGGAAACCCTGGGTTTCCCATAGTCGCCCATTCTATTTATGTAAATAAAAAAGAAACAAATTAAGAACACACATTTACAGTATCTAATTACTAAAGAGAATACGGTAGACCAGAGCGGGCGTGACATTATTCTCATTAATAATAGATTATTATCTGTGACCGGGTGCGTATGCGGGAACATTGTTGGATTTCAACAGTCTCTGCATCAGTGCACTTGGTTTCCCTCTCTTGTCAGTCTTGAAGAAAGTTCAAACCGAAAATCAGACTGTAAGTGATGGTTCTAATTTCTTTATGATTATTTATCTACATTTTACAATTACATTTTTACAATATTTTTATCGAAAAAGTATATATTTAAAAGATTTCACATAAACACGTGAAATCACAATCAATGATAAAACCACAAAATGAAATGGGTAAAAAAGACTAAAATCATTCAACTAAGATAATTCAATTTAAAAACGATGTTGACTCTGACGAAGACTGCTTGTTACGGTTGAAAGATCTTAGTCTTTTTTTTTTCATTTCATTTTGACGTTTGATCATATATATATATATATATTTGTATAATTAGGGAGCAGATTTTCTTTAATACAGATTTCGTTAAACACTTTTTGCACCTTTGTTTTAGTTTCTTTTCTTTTCTTAATCAAAACACTAATTAGAAAATTAGAAAAGTTAACATGAAAAGAAACTAAAACAAAGGTGCAAACAAGTGTTTAACAATATATATATATATATATATATATATATATATATATATGCTTTAAAAACTTTGAGGCACACGAATGAAAAAAATTAAGGCTCACATTCACATTAAAAGTCAATCCCAATTTCTCTTTTTCATTCCTCTTTAGCAGAGTTTTCAAAGTGTATAGTCCGATCATTTGAATGTATGTATATATATATATCAAAAATAAAATAAATTCAAAACGAAGGAAACACACAGAAGGACACAGACATAACTCACATCGATATTTCGACCATCGTCGTCATCAGGAGGTGCGAAGAGCGAAGAGTGAAGAGTCCCGCAGGAAGACAGGGCGGTACTCTGTGGGCAGAGTACCGCCCTGTCTTCCTGCGGGACTCTTCGCTCTTCGCACCTCCTGATGACGACGATGGTCGAAATATCGATGTGAGTTATGCCTGTGTCTTTCTGTGTGTTTCCTTCGTTTTGAATTTATTTTATTTTAAAAAAGTCCGCTGAACCGTTTCTTTTAATTGTATATATATATATATATATATATATATATATATATAATATAGGTGTGTTCTCTAAAAGGGATTCAGTCAATCTTTTAGGATAAAAAAATCAAACTCTCGTTGCCAACATTACGGTTTTCTTTAAAACCTTTTTCATAGGCATCTTCTCCATACACTCTTCTTATATCCTCATAAAAAGTCATATTTATTCTTATATAAAACCAAATATATATATAACAGACTCAATAATATATCGACTATGGGTTTATATAAGAAGATATATGGGTTTTTATGAGGATATAATAAGAGTTTATGGAGAAGATGCCTATGAAAAAGGTTTTAAATAAAACCGAAACGTCGGCAACGAGAGTTTGATTTTTTATCCTAGAAGATTGACTGAATCCCAATTAGAGAACACACCTATTCTATCAAACGGTCGTGTATTATTGAATCTGTTATATATATATAACTTTAAATTACACAAGTTACGATACAGAAAAAAGATAAATTGCACACTTAATAAATTCAATAGTTACAGACTGTAAATATGTGTTTTTAATTTATCCATGCTTCTTTGTCCATATAGAACTTTGTAACATATAAATATCAGAACTATATATGCATATACATATCAGTAGTAAAATTCTTCATTCTTTAGTTAGTTCTCCAGGTTTACATTACAATTAAAAAAAAAGAAGATGTTTTGGTTTCATTTAAAACCTTTAAAACATTTCATTTAACGCCCTTATAATTAGGGAAATCAAGAAATCATGAAACGATATCTGAACTGATGAAAAGTATAAAACAATACAATATGTAGACTGGCACTAACTGATGTAATTCAGAAACAGTGTTCCAGAATTAAAAATGTTTGAACAAGAATATATTTCAAGATTACATTACTGAGGATATAAGAGTGTGTATAGGGTTTATGAACATATGACAAAAAAATTATTACTTATGGAAAGGTTATTGTATACTCAACATACGACTAATTGTGTTATGGTATTAGATGTGAGAAAAACTATACAAGTGTGTAGTGTTAAAGAAATCGAGAATTATTTCATATAAAATTGACCATATATGTTAACTCAAGCAATTAGCCAAGTACAAATAAAGCCACTATGCTCATAAATAACCCTAATCAGATTAACTTCTGAGCATCTTAACCACATAAAATTCTCTTATATCCTCTCAACTAAACGACTTATGACACTTTCCTTAATGATGCCAGTCATTTAGAAAACATTGAACTTAAGTATTTTATAAATGAGGGACAAAGTAATTGGCAATCTATTGTTAAATGCACATAAAGAGCAAATGATCTCAATTTTATAATTTCATATGTTTATTCATCTTATATATTAAATTCAAAGGTATGACAATATTGCAATCGGTTCAAAATATTGAGTTCCCTATGGAAATTCACATGAGTATCAGGTCCTCTGAGTCCAACAAAATAGATTGCGTGCATTAGTCTGTGTGTGTATGTGTGTGTGTGTGTGTGTGTGTGTGTGTGTGTGTGTGTGTGTGTGTGTGTGTGTGTGTGTGTGTGTGTGTGTGTGTGTGTGTGTGTGTGTGTGTGTGTGTGTGTGTGTGTGTGTGTGTGTGTGTGTGTGTGTGTGTGTGTGTGTGTGTGTGTGTGTGTGTGTGTGTGTGTGTGTGTGTGTGTGTGTGTGTGTGTGTGTGTGTGTGTGTTTCATAAATCTTTATTTCTGATCGTTACTGATAGGTTCCTGAACAGTTGAGTCAATGGACCGCAGGATGCTGCTGTTCGGGTGCCACATCACGCTCCTGGTCGTTACAGCCTGATTGAACAGGTGCACTATTCTTTCAAAATGCTCGTAGTCTATCGGTATGTGATCTTTGGAATGCCACCAAGTCGTGCCACAGCTTTACACTGGGTCAGATAAAAGTAAAATCGATAGAAAAGTACTTCAGTTTTTTATTTTCTCTATTTTAAATTTATGAAAGGAATTCTATCGTAACAGTACTATTTCCAGTGTTTCTACAGATCAGTTTTCAAGCATGAACTGAGAGATTTATTTCATTGATAGGAAAGGATTATGTTGTGTCTGTTAAGACAAACCAATGCTGACATCTTAACTGGCCTCTTTCGCCAAAATTCAGGCTTTTACTTTTCCTGAAACCCCCACATATGTCTTAATTTTGCAAAAGTAATCTTGTATGTGGTTTTTTAGGTTGTTTAGCTGAAAAGGAGCTCTTCTTGACTTTTCTAGCTATTGAAGTATTTTGGTATGCAGCGCAAAGCAACTTAACTCTCTATATAGTAGACTCCTAATGTTCTTTTTTGTGGGAATATATCTATTCGATTCTCTTTTTAATATAATTCTAAAGAATTAAAGTTTCAAATAGCTCAGTTTGATTGTTAGAGCACATTTATTAAATTTTATTGTTAAGTCTAATATTTAACTAAATATTGAAAGTCAGACTTACAGTTGGCTATATACAATTTTCATTGGCATAGAGTAAAAATCATTAACAACTATCCGAAATCCAACATACAAGGGACTTGTGACTTAAAATCCTTAATTGGAGGTGCTCAAATTTCATATACCTTAGCAATAATAAATCTAGGGCTATAGTGGGTATTGAACCACGGATATACTAGTTTCAGAAGCAATGACGTAATCTGCTGGGCTACCCCGGACCCTGAAATAGTGAAAAGATTCTGGTAAACATTTTTCTAAGATAATGTAGTCAAATCTATCAAATCCGGCAGGTAGGCTAAGAGTTTACCTTATTCAGTTGACCCTTTCAATGGTCAACTGATTTTTTAATAACTGATTTCTTTTCAAAAATTTTAGATGATACATCTGAAGTTTCAATGTTCTAATCTTTAGAGTTTAGGGGAAAAAAAACTATCTTCTGAATTTACACAGTTTACTAGAATGATTATATCTACGAAGCAATTTTAAGGCATACCACTCATCTTTGACCATTTTTTGTTCTTGATTTCATTAAGATTCGTCAAATGATGTGACCAGTATAAACTTCACAAGCTTTCAGCTTGCTTTGAGTAAAAACTGTTTTTCTTATAGTTAATAAGTATATATATAGTTTTTCTTCTTGTACTTAATATCTGCTTTATAGAAATTTAAAAAATTTAACATCGAAAATTAGTAAATTTTTGATAGTACAATTGTTAAATTACTAATTAGTTTATTAGGAAATAAATATGTCTGAATCACATATTGGGAAAAAAAGTGAACTTACCATGAGTCGAAATAGCTTAATAAATATACAGTTGATCAATAGAAAATGAGGTAGGGAGTATTAGCTAGTATAACATTAAAACGATTGATCGAATGGTATGACCTGTAGAGTGTCATAACCTTTGGATACGCACTCGCACAACTACACCAAACGCACCCACACAATATTCGAAACAGATCATTACGAGACCATTTTTTTTTTTTTTTTAATCTGGATGTATATAAAGTTCGTGAGTTTGTTGGTTAGTTTGTTTGTTCAACCATTTCCCGTGGACATAGAGACCTGTAATTAGATATATATTATTTATTACCTGAATAATGTTAAACATAAGAAAATTATTACTATATTCCCAAAATTTGTGCCAGGGTAGCAAGTGTCTTACGTGCTCGCCGATGACAGTAGTGCAAAAATATGATGTATAAAAGTAACAAAAAACTGCTTTCTTAATTTATTATTTGCGTAGTATAAACACTGGTAATAACCTAAAGGCATGGAGCCTGGTAACAAGCCAAGTGTTATCAGCTGGCTTGTGTGCTCGCCGATAACAGTAGCACAAACATATTAAAAATAAATGTAGGAAAAAAATTGTTAAATTTAAAATTTGAATAATATAAACAATAGTAATAAAGTAAAAGCATGGAGCCATGGTAGCCAGTTGCTTGTGTACTCCCCGATGACAGTAGTGAAAATGTACTATATATAAATGTAACAAGAAAAATTAATTTAAAATTTGCGAATTTTAAAATGACCTCTACATATGAATCCTGGTTATTTTAGCCTAAAATGTCTTTAGAATGCTTTGGAATAATAGTTTAAAAAGCTCAAGAATATAGACAGATATGAAAATCACAACTTATTTTCCTGTTTACTTTGGTTGACTGTGTTTTGCCATTTGAATGCGATTTTGAGTTTCTACGCAATCTTATAAGCTACTTAACAAACCAGCATTAGTGGCGTTAAAGAATAATGGAAAAACCTAAGTAAAGGTTATGGAAAATTATCCTATAGGGAGGTTTGCCCCTATTGGGCGGTTTGTTGTAGCGCCATAGAGGGATTTCATTTTCGTTGAGTTGTAGAGTACCCTATCTAAGACAAGCAGACCACATTATCTCTCATGTTTTGTCTTTTACCGTTAGGAAGACAGTTTGATTGTATATATATATAGTGTTACTACCAACTAAATTGTCACCATGTATCTCTAATCTAGTATTGAAATTTGTCTGCTGAAAAAACCGACTGGTTTTACCTAGCAACCGTGACTTTTGCTTGCAGAAGTGGACCCGTCATCAAGCTAGGCTAACCAGCCCTATCTGACGGATTACCTGCCTTCAGTTCCTATCTGTATATATTTACATTATTAATTGTTTCAGAAAATATATATATTTTGTCATTAATCAGTCTTAGGTAGCCTTTAGTTTATTATATCATCATAAATTCTAATTACTATAGTTTTTGATGAATTCTGAACACCTATGACTCTCGTTTCTCTCAGTGGTTACATTGATGAGTATTGTATTATTATTGTATAGTTCAGTATAGTTTGTATTATTTCTAGTTCTCTTAACTTTTAAGCTTTTTACCAACCTAGAGTAAATTTGTAATATTTTACTGGAGACTAGGAATCTTGAATTTATTACCGAAAATAAACGTGTTGCCTCCTTTAATGTATATTCATTAATTAAACTTATAACTTTGTAAAGTCAGTCAGATTTTTTTCTCCATACGACCTAACTCAGTCGTAAGGCGAATAAATTGTTTGTCATAGCGATATGTATTCTTTAGTAGGCATTCTCATGTGTAAGTCGGTTGAGTGAACTCTTTGTCTGTCCGTACAAACTGGCACCATTGCTTTTATGTACATCAGCTAGATTTTTTCAATATTTGAGTATTTAATCTGTACTTTAAGGGAGAACTTTAAAGTTATTTCTGTCAAAATCTAGAAAATCTCATCATGTAATTGCACCCAACTTATAGAATTTATTTTAGTGATGACTTCTAAGTCCAAGATTCGTATGGATATTTTTATCGTCATTTTAATAATTTGATAATAGAGTTTTTTTTATTAAAAATTACTATTTAATATTGAATCTTTCATCGAAAGAATGATTCAAAATTAGTTAAGAAACAAGCTTCAAAAATGAATACATTAATAAATTCATTTAGAATTTACCATCACCATTTACAATTAAATGGCTACAGTCATCATGCATTAAGTTTGTGAAGTAATCTGAACCTGCAGTTATTTTTACTTATGATAAAACAAAAACGAGTTAAAATACATAATTATAAGTATAAATGATGAGAAAGTTTAGTTTTTTTAATTATAAATAAAATGTTATTATAATGGAGGAGTGAAGAAATAAATCACGAAATAAATATAGAGCCAGTAAAGATTAGGACGGATGAAAATGTGTCACTGGAATCAGAGAAGGGGCTTATTTCAGCTAGATTTGTCAAAGCTTATTTCAGAATAAATCTCTGCAGGGTCTAAGAACCAACTTGAATTTATATTGAAACCCTTTGAAGTGGTGTGGCTGAAATTACTTTTGCATTACACGAATTTAAGAAGAAAGAACAGCAAAATGAAATAAGATACTTTAAAATATATATTTATAAGTGTAGCATAATGAGTGAGAGTAGAATATAGGCAACATGGGAATGAAGTAAAACGATGACATAGAGTGCTGGAGGGATAGAGAGAGAAAAAAGAGAAAATGGTGAGGGAAAGAGGTCGTAAATAAGAGGGAAAGAGAGAGAAAGAGTGAAAACAGAAGTGGTAACATACTGAGGGTGACAGGGATATATAATGTAAACAACAGAGAGAGAGAGAGAGAGAGAGAGAGAGAGAGAGAGAGAGAGAGAGAGAGAGAGAGAGAGAGAGAGAGAGAAAGTGAGAGAGGGGATGAGTGAGCAATATTCATAGAGAGATAGAGGGAGAAAGAGACAGTGAGTATAGAGAGACATGTATGCAGTTAGAAAAGGAGAGGGAGAGTATACTGTGAGGTAGAGATGCAGAGTAAGAGAGGAAAAGATTATAGAGAGATCTAATTGAACTGAGAAAAGATGAGTTATACAGAGATATACAAAAAAGAGAGACTGAGAGACAAAGACTGTCGATTGTCAGAAAAAGCGACAAAGATAGAGAAATATGAAGGGAAGGAGGAATATGTGTAAGGCAGATGAGCAATGACTGCAGAGTTTAGGAGCACAAAGTTTAAAACAAGTATGTAAATATAAAGAAAGGTTTTCCAAATAAATATGTTTTCCTATGCAGGGAATTTTTAATAACTTTAAAGAGATTTCATCTTAAGAGATTTAAAGATAAATTTTCAGGATATGGATGTTCTGGAAGTTGATTGAAATGTCATATTTCACTAGCTTTTTTTCAAATTGATTTTAATGAATAAGTTATACTTTTGTAACTGGAATACGGATATTCACATGATACTTTTCCGTTATTTTCTCTCCTACTTTTTATATTTTTACTGCGTAATTTTTAATTTATTATCGAAATTCCCTAGTATTTCTTCAGAAGATCACAAGTACTTTTCTCTGAACATCCCTCAGCTCTCCATGACTGCCAAGGGATTAGAACAGTGTGGCCATCATTTGATAATATAGGAAACACTGTCTATCTGTCAGATAAAATAAATTATTAATTTCACATTTAAATTTAAAAATTATTAATCCCTTTACAGGTAAAACAATCCATTGCAAAGGGTTTAAATTGAATAAGTAACATATATGTATTTGATATTTCTACATTCATTCATACTGGTATCTTTTTAAAAAAAATATATGTACGATGATAAAATAAATCATATATTACAGTTTACTGTTAATTTATTATCTTAAATTTTATTTAAGAATAATTTTGTAGATTTTGAGACCCAAATTTGTAGTAGACTGTGTAACTCTTGAAAATTTCTACACAACGTTAAGTTACGTTCTCAATGACCCATGACATTTCTAATTATAACTTTGTTGAGTATTTGACAGTAATGAATAACATATCATGTTAACAAATTTGTAACTTCTTAACAATTTGTTTGATTTTACTCAACTGCTACGAATAATTAAAGGTTTGTTGTAATCCCTTTTGTTAAAACTAAACTAACCTTACGCATTCTGTTTGGCTTGATTTAATTAAACTACCAACAAAATTAGTTAATGAGACCTTTCATTAAATTCTATTATTGATTTAGCTTTTTATTCCGGTTAAATATACAAATTTAATTAATAATTACACTATTCTATATTTAAGTTCGGTACTACCTTAGTTTCTACCTTAGTTCTACCTTATACCCTTAAAGCCTGCTTTATCGAGTTATATTAAACTCAGTAGTTCTGAACCAATTTTTCATATTGACATAGTTGTAGATGCTTATTTGGCACCCATTTAAATCTTACGGGTGATCGACCGAGGGTCGACAACAGAAAGGTTTGTCGGATTTTGTTGTTACGAGGGTAACAACAAAATCCATCATTTGGGCTCGGATACCAAAACTAACCTTAGGACCCCTATCGATATATCTTCTAAACAAAACCTAAATAGGTTTGTTGTATGATGTAAGTTATTTATTTATAGTATAATAGATCAGTGAAATAATTTACTGGGTCCAGTAGAGTTAAATGAACTAATGAAAAAAGGAAAAATTAAGAAGAAATAAAATCATATAATGAAAAAAAAAGAAGCAAATAATACAAGGAAATTGAATTGAACTCGGTGAATGTGCAATAAATCATTCAATGAAAGTCCTGGATAGTTTTAGCATACAAATTGTTAAAACGAAATATTTTTTTCTTGATTTCTACACCTCATTTTTAGCATAACAAAAAGAATTATATCATTTTAGGGGTGGTTAAATGGTAACTAAGTTGGGGAAAACTGTATTGGCAAATGAAACAGGTGTGATGCGAGCAATTACGACACTAATCCTGCACACCTGTGGGTTTCTGCGAGCGACTGCTACACTTGCAGTTATTAAATTCTGTCACTGTTCACTAAATATCTTGCCTTCAACATGTCTGATGAATATACATGTATTTAGAGCTGCAGTATAATTATAATAACAGGTTTGTATTTCCATTAATCCAGTCCTTGGATAAATCAAATCTAAAAATAAAAATGCATTAATAACAATAAACAAAAATCTGAAATGACCTACACTCAACTTTACTATCAATAAACATATATCACACTTCACGGGTATACAATATATAAATTCCATTTAGGTATAATATAAATGACTAAATGGGAGATGTTCAATAGTCTTTTATTCCTGTAGGTAGTACAAAAGTAATTGATCCACTTATCAATTTATATGCTTATTTTCGTAAATCAAACCACTGATGCATATAACATAATTAGTTTAACTACAGCAGTAATAACATTTCTGAAAAGTGAAAAGTAGATTTAGTGTAATCTCTTACAGGAGAACATTGCTTTTTTTTTTGCAATAGCCAGTGGATCTCTTATATAGTTTACCTGACCTCCTTCTACATTGAAGATTTAAGATAAAATTTTCTCAATTAAGAACTGAAAATGTTCCTATTATGTCTGAAAAATTGTCAAAAACATCTAAGAATGAAATGACGTTTTATGATATTTTTTTAATTTAAGATGTAGGATAATTACATTTATTATTCTTCAAAGAATGTTTTGTATTTTGAATTATGTTTTATAAAATTTTATATTTATTAAAACAATTATTAAAATATAATAATAATTATAAATTATTAAATTTATTAAACAAATTATAGTTTGTAATAGAATTATTATACTAGGAATTCATGGCTTCCTAGTATTTAATAAAATAACTTTTCTTTTCCTTTGTCAAAAATCAAAGATATCAATTAACTAGGTGAATTAATAATTGATAATAACTAATAATTATAAATTAATAATAGGTCAAATTGCCACTGATTTTGTTAGTTAATTCGTATTTCGTTATACTAACAATATTTTCAATTGTGATCAGGTGGGATTTTTTGATTAGTTTTATTCAGACTAGGCCAGACTATAGATTGCAAGTCATTGAAAACATTGAAACAGCTGACAGCTCGGCTGGCCTGTTTCAATCAGTCACGGGTGGTGTCATTCCTGTCAGTCTGTCTAGTTATCAACTACAGAATCAATAAACGACTAAAGGCAAATGACAGAAACTGTGAGTGGAGTATTGAATGGGGAAGACTTGTGGACAATCCAGACTAGGAAGCTTTTCAGGCTCTACTAGGGTAACTGTCTTCAGGCTACAATTCTGGGAACGATTACTCATGGGTGTTTAATGAGAAAAAAGAGATGAAACTGATGAGTCCCCACATTGCAATTTGAGAAATATTACTTATAAGGCACCAAAAAATCCACTCGCCGGTGATAACAGCATAAAAGTTTTGTTAGTCCAGGCAAACATATTTTTCTGCGTAAATGGCAAAGTAGAACTTTCCCAGAGAAGACATTGGCTGAAAATATGAATTTCTTCGAATTCTCGGTATGAGAAATGTAGTGGCAGCCTAGTAGTGGCAAAAATCTATTACTGAACTACATTCCATAATATAATTATAAATATAACGCTGAAAACAAATACTTAGATATGACCTAAAAGTAGGGGAAAAAGTTTCATCTGTCAATGACATTTGTGAGCTTAAATGCTTTAGCCATGTCACAAAATAAAAAAATCTGGAGTGGCCTACACTCTACTATACTATAAGTAACTTAATGTCAAATTTCTTGAGTATATAAAACATAACGTCTCATTTAAGCATAACGTGAACATCTAAATGGGATATAATTATTAGCCTATCATTCCTGAGGTAGTACAGATAGTGATTGAAGGACATATCATTTTATAAGCTTATTTTTGTACATCACAAATAATTTATTATTTGCAAATAATTGCATTAGTATAACTACAGCAGTAATAACATTTTTGAAAAACCAAAGTGAACATTTCTTGAAACGTTTTTTTCTCCTACGAATGGCTTTCGTTCAAACAGCCAGTAGATTTCTTACGTCGTTTACTTAACATCCTTCTACATTGAATATTAAAGTAAAATTTTTAAATTTAAAACAGGAAAATACCCTTTTCTTCTCTGAAAAACATCTTTAACTGCGAAGAAAATGTTGTTTTAAGGTGATTTGTTAATTAAAGATGTACTTTTAATTACATTTATTAATCTCTAAACGAAAGATTCAGATTATGAATTATCATTTACATTTTTGGTCTTTTATAGAATTATCATACTGGGAATTTTAATCTTTAAAATAATAATAATAATAAGCTTCTTAGTATTTAATAAGATCATTTTCCTTCCCCTTTGTCAAATAACATATATACCAATTTTTTCTGAGTGAGTGTTATCATTTTCCTGCACAATATTATTCCTCTTACATCTCATATAATTCAATAAACAACTTAAACTGTTCCTTTATAAAATCAATTTTATCTCAGTGGATTCGCTCAAAAAATTTCTAAGTCAATGTAAACAATGTAAAAAAATCTGGAGTGGCCTACACTCTACTTTACTATAAGTAACTCAATGTCAAATTTCTTGAGTATATAAAACATAACGTATCATTTAAGCATAACATAAATATCTAAATGGGATATAATTATTAGCATTGCATTCGTGAGGTAGTACAGATAGTGATTGAAGGACATATCAATTTATAAGCTTATTTTTGTACATCACAAATAATTTATTATTTGCAAATAATTTCATTAGTATAACTACAGCAGTAATATCATTTTTGAAAAACCAATGTGAACATTTCTTGAAACGAAATATTATCCTACAAGAGAACATGGCTATTGTTCAAATAGCCAGTAGATTTCTTACATCGTTTACTTAACATCCTTCTACATTGAATATTAATGTAAAATTTTCAAATTTAAAAAAGTAAAATACCCTTTTTTTCTTTGAAAAACATCTTAAACAGCGAAGAAAATGTTGTTTTAAGCTGATTTGTTAATTAAAGATGTACGATAATTACAGTTATTAATCTCTAAACGAAAGATTTATATTTTGAATTATCTTTTACATTTTTGGTTTTTAACAGAATTATTATACTGGGAATTTTATGGCTTCTTAGTATTTAATAAGATCATTTTCCTTCCCCTTTGTCAAATAACATATATACGATTTTTTTTTTAATGAGTGTTATCATTTACCTGCACAATATTATTCCTCTTACATCTCTTATAAGTCAATAATATATTTTCATTTTTCCATTAGAAACATCAATTTTATCTCAGTGGATTCGCTCAAAAAATTTCTAAGTTAATGTAAACAATGTAAAAAAATACAAAAAATTCGACAAGTATAGCAGGTGATCTCTTAGTCTAGGATAAACAAAGAGCTTTTATATCGTTATTGCTCTTTCCCGTTATTGAAACTTCATGATTTTTTTTTTTATGAATTGCCAATTTTTTGTTCCATTTTTGGTCAAATTGTCATTATTTTTTAACGAGCCGTTTAGCGTCAAAAAATCATTTTCTGAAAACACAAATCGTACTGTAACGCCCCTTTAGCGAATGTAATTTCAAAAAAAAATATCTCAACTCATTGTCCATATAATGTTCTATTTATAGGCATAGTTTCATTCTTGTCCGTCAAACAGTATGGCTTGTATCGCTCTCACAAGGTTTGAGATTGATTTATAAGTCAAAATTTTTACATTTTATTGAAAAAAAAATATTTCCTGTTGATATAAAATTTTGAATATATTTTTCGTTTGTTCCATTTGTAACCTCAAAGATAATGTCAAAATCTCAATACTCTGGGGTTAGTAGTTTAGGAGAAATAAGTGTTTTAAAAAAAACGGTTTTTGGCAAAAAAAGTGACTTTCCCATCATGCATAATTCTTCCCAAACAATAGGGATCTTCGTCTAAATGGGGCCCATTTTTGTGTAAAATATCAACTTGATCCATCAAAGATTCTGGACCGTAGCGTGGTAACAAGCAATGCTAACACACGCACCCACCCACGCACGCACCCACCCACCCACCCACCCACCCACCCACACACACACAGACATCATCGTAAAAACTTCATAAAACGACTTCTGGGACCTCAAAACATGTAATTCCGTCAAAATCTCGAGATCGAATTTTTTCACGATCACTATACTTTACTTATAGTAAAGTAAAAATACAAAAAATTCGACAAGTATAGCAGGTGATCTCTTAGTCTAGGATAAACAAAGAGTTTTTATATCGTTATTGCTCTTTTCCGTAATTGAAACTTCATGATTTTTTATTTATGAATTGCTAATTTTTTGTTCCATTTTTGGTCAAATTTTTATAATTTTTTAACGAGCCGTTTAGCGTCAAAAAAATATTTTCTGAAAACACAAATCGTACTCTAACGCCCCTTTAGCGAATGTAATTTTAGAAAAAAATATCTCAACTCATTGTCCATATAATGTTCTATTTATAGACATAGTTTCATTCTTGTCCGTCAAACAGTATGGCTTGTATCGCTCTCACAAGGTTTGAGATTGATTTATAAGTCAAAATTTGTACATTTTATTGAAAAAAAAATATTTCCTGTTGATATAAAATTTTGAATATATTTTTCGTGTGTTCCATTTGTAACCTCAAAGATAATGTCAAAATCTCAAAACTCTAGGGTTAAATAAATGTTTTAAAAAAAACGGTTTTTGGCAAAAAAAGTGACTTTCCCATCATGCATAATTCTTCCCAAACAATAGGGATCTTCGTCTAAATGGGGCCCATTTTTGTGTAAAATATCAACTTGATCCATCAAAGATTCTGGACCGTAGCGTGGTAACAAGCAATGCTAACACACGCACCCACCCACGCACCCACACACCCACCCACCCACCCACCCACCCACACACACACAGACATCATCGTAAAAACTTCATAAAATGACTTCTGGGACTTCAAAACATGTAATTCCGTCAAAATCTCGAGATCGAATTTTTTCACGATCACTATACTTTACTTATAGTAAAGTAAAAAAAATGTTAATGTTGAAGTTTATAGTATGGAATATAAAGTGTTTCTTTGAGAAACAGTGATGTAAAAGAGAGAAAAGAAAATTACTAAAAATTCATTAATAACTGAGCTCAGTCCATAAGTACCAAGGAAAACATCTGAAGTGGCCTGCACTCAACTTAAGTAAATCTAATATCATACTCGTTGACAACTAGCTAATTTTTGTTTTGTTGAAATCTGGCAATATATACTTTTGTTTATATGTGTTATTTGTTTACATGTGGCTATAATCATTTTTTAGTTATAAGGATGTGAAATTATTGATCAATATGACATTATGAAAACCATCAATCCAGAGAACTTGAATCCCGTCCAACTCGATGTCATATTAAAAATACCTTGTTGTAACTAAAGTCAACTTTAGGTTTTGAGTTCTTTATTAACCTTCATAGCGAATTAACTTTTACTTCTATAGTTGTAGGTACGGTTACACAAAAGTCTTTAACCCATTCCAAGACGATTGGCTGACTAGAGACATAATATGATCAAAGGTTTCTACTTCAGCACCCATGGAACAATACTGAGAGCTAAGAACAGGTATTAATCTTGTTTAGGTTCAGACTAGTAATATATATTATTATAATAAATATTAGCAGTCCATTAAGTTAATGAAACCCATAACTCATCCTACATTTTCTTGCTTCTTCAAAGTAATACTCATTTATGTATTTATAGGAAATGATGAATATTAATTTTATTAATAAATTTTATATGCAATATATATTAAATGATATTTTTATCACATGCTTTTAATATCAAAGATTTTACGCTAAATTAAGGCTATTAATCTAATACTTCCTTGAAATATCGCAAGTTGTACTAATTGAATAAATAAAAAAAATGCCACTACCTAAAAACGTTAGACTGAATGAGTTCGAAACGTGTATTCCTAATAAAATCTTTTATTTGTGAAAACAAATAAATGTTACCGCACAGTAGCTGACTGTTCTATTCAGTTTAATTTCAATGGTGCTGTAATAGCTTCTTCTAGCTTTCGCAGTATTAGTTCTTTTTTTTTAAGAACATTTATTAAGTGTAACGATTATATTAAAGGGATTTTTAACTCAATTTTCTATTTCCTTGAAAGTCGCCGTGGAGTAAGAGATTTGTGAAACAATTTTCAAATAAACAGCTTTACATTTTAATCAACTTAGTGAAATATCAGTGAGATCACTAATCGAGGTTTATATCAAGATTTTATTTACAAAAATAAATATTCATGTAATTCTTTATAAATTCTACAAATGTTATAATCTTCAACTTGTAAAGAAAGAATATTTTCCTTCTTAACGGAAATCCTGTCACTGTTAAGTACTGATGTCTTCAATGCACTATTGCGCTGAAAATCGTTCTTTAAGAACACCATCTTACTACAAAGTAGAAGCCAAATAAATGTGGTGAAGATAGGAAATGTATATAAAAAAGTCATTTTTTAAATAAATGTAAGTATAGAATTGAGTTTTTATTAAGTTTAATAATTCTATGATGTAAGATTACTCTGGTTGATGCCAAATTTTGTTACTTCTCATATATGGACGAATATAAATTTTACATGTACATACATTACATGAATATACATTTACATTTTATCACATTTTGTAAAATAATCCGTTTCTTTCGTGAAACAATTATTATTATTGATCAAAAATTTTGTAGTTTTAATTTTACACCAAGCATAGAGATACGTTGACTAAGGGAGATATCTAGGATGTATGATATTTATTTACTAAACAATTATTCAGTTCAAATCTAAAAACTGATATTATAAAGTCTTCTAAACTCTTTTAATTTAATTTTTGGTAACATTACTTTTGTTAGAACTGTTGAACATTAAGTCAATGTTATATTTATGTTATAGAGTTCTATTAGGAGAAAAACTTTGATCTAACCGACTCAATTTATTTAAAAAAAGAAGTATATTATAAAATGGGGAAGTTTATATTCATTCTTTATCAGACGTCGGTCTTGGTTTGTTATCTGGTAGTAACACATGTCTAGCGTGGAATAAGAGCCTGTTAAATTGAACAGAAAACATATGCCATGTTTCCCCTGTCCCCTGCAATGACTTATCGCAAAAGGCCAGCCACTATCCACCACATGATGATTAGTTTAACACCATAACACTTTTAGCCAGGGAAGAAGATGAAATAGTTCATCCAATGCTGCCTGGTGCAGCATGAAAGGGCAAATACTTAAATACCATTGACTGGCTGTAAAAGCCTCTCCATTGAGACAGGAGATGATACACAGCAATGCTAAATAAAAAATAAAATATTCCAAAACCTTTCATTTTTATCAGCTATATGAATTTTAATTTCATTCATAGTGACCATATTTTATTTCACAGAACAAAATTAAAATCATTCATTTCAAATGCTTAGTCGGTTATGTGATACACCTCAGAACAGTGCATTTTCAACGCCTAGAATTGTGGGTTTTGATCTTAGTATGATTTAATTGTTATTGAAAACCTTATTGTTGAGCTACATTACAGGTAGATCTTATGTTGATAGCTCTCAAGATTATTAGAGATAAAGTAGTGAACTCAAGCTTTCCACTAAAAGGGTGCTGTGCAAAATCTGAACTGACCTTTTTAAAGAGCCATGTTGATTGGTTTTTTGAAGATCAACAAGAAGGTGGGGAGTTAACAAAGGCTTTTGATTTTGATGTTTCTAACCACCACACTAATAGGTTTTCATCTCTCGTTTTGCGCTGGAGACCAAACTGTGTTTCTTGAAATATTAGTTCAAAGGTAGTATTAACATGGTTCCTGGAGTATCATGTGGTCCCATTCCTCGTTTTGTTGCAGTACTGTACTATCAGTTTACTAAGTCATTGATCACATCATGCTATGACACTTTACCTTACTATTACACTTTACGACTTTTAGCAAGTATAGTGTTGTGACCATTGCCCTGTTGGTCTACCTTCCTCCTATCGGTTGCTGACTTGTTTGCATTAACTACGAATCCAATGCTCTATTGAAAAATGTTCAACAATCCCTTATTATAACATGAAAAAGATATTTAGTTGTTATGACTATCGCCTATAAGTTCTAAGAATATATTTTAGCATTTCTTAAGTAGTTTGAAAATAAAGAGCCAAGAAAGTACTGTAGATTTGAACAGTGAATGGTACGTGTGTCGATCAGCCATTCATGGTTAACGAGACATCTACGTCTGGTGTTGGCTTCTATATAGCTATCCATATTTCATAATTTTTGCCATGCAATATGTGAGCTTCCTATTAATTTAAAAGAGGAAGAACTAAACACAAAATCATCTACACCTCCTCCTATATCTTTAATACTGGAAACCAATTTTAAACAATTAATCAAAGCTCTATCCAAACTGTGGCGTAAGAATTAATTTTTTGTAAAAATCAAGCACATGATCAAGAGATTTTACTTATCATGCATAATGCATGAAGTGTATAAACTAATGTACGAAATGTAAATGCATGTATAATAATGCAGAGTAAAAACTGCTGATTTCAAAAAACAAACCGGTTAAAAAAATAAATTTTCTCAAGGCACGGTTACTGCTAGTGAGGAAGCCACAAAAAATATAGTGGAAAACCACTATTGCAATGCTAATGTCATCTTCCCAATTCTTGATGAGAAAAAATTTTTTTGACTGTTTTTCTAAATATATTTTTCATTTCTAGGAATCGTGTGCATTGAACAAGGTACGCTGGGCTGATTTTGAAACTTCAGAAAAAACCTCTATAGACTTACTATTCTAATATGCAGTTCTACTCCACCGCAAATTTATCCAAGTCATGTAATATTCTTTTCTTTCTTCTGTTTTCCTTATGAACTCCATTTCGTTATTATTATTATTATTTCATTCGTTACTTTTACTTTTTCTCTTTTTGCATAAGGTGGAAATACTTAATCCGTCGTTCCTGTTTATGGACAGGTTTAGCTGTGTTAGTTGGTATGATTGGATTATCACACTTCGCCCTGATGACGGCGGATGTCCAAAAAAGTAGTGTCTTCTTGGTAACAAGTTGTGTTTTTATTTATATTTGTGCTTATTTTATCCATTTGATGAACATTATATAGCATTTGATGTCCATTCGGAACCTTTAATATTTGGATCTATATAATTGATTATCTACTTGCATAATAACTTATAAGGATTAGTGAACCAATTTGTCTCTTCTCTCTTCTGTATTTTACATTATTCAACAAGACAAGGTGTTACTGACATTATTTATAATTATGACTCTCTTTCTACTTTTTGTGTTTCTCACTTTACTGTTTTAGTAAATATCAATTTACATATGTATTTAATATATTTTAACCTTTTAAATATGTATGGTTACAGCCATCTTTTAATCGAGTAGTGTTACAATTTATTTTCCTATATATAAAGTTTTAGATAATGATTGTCTTTCATTGTGCTATTATTCCGTTGTTTGAGTTGTCAGAAGACAAAGCTGTAAGATTAATCGACTATAACAAGGGCATTGATTGGCAGAATCAATGGTGACGGAATTTGGATTGAATGAAGGTAGACGGATTATATATTTACTTCAGGCTTAATAATACAAAGGCAAGAGAATTCCTTCTAATTAAACTTAAAGAAGGAAACAATAAAACTATATTTATCAAAATTTCCTTCTTGTTTTGAAAAAAAAAAGGTATAAAGTTCTCGTTTTTACAAATATCTCCCTATGAATAGTAGCTTTTATTCATTATGACAAGAAATGCTCATTTTTTCTATGACAAAATATATTTAAACTATATTCCTGCAGCTTTGTGTCATGTACTATCATTGAAGTCATTCAATGTCATCCTGATACGAGTATCACAGGATATGAGTGCGGTTTTATTAGTGAGACAGAGTAGTGATTGAAGATCGTTAAAGAGTGGGGATGACGGAAGTAGAATATGAATGTATGTTTAAATGTTTGATGATACTCATATCGTGACTGTTCATTGTACTTAACAAGTCTCCCATCCTCTTAATTGTGTGTCTATTTCTAAGGCACTAAAATAGTTCTAGAGATCATTCAATAATCTGCTTGATATCAGCAAAAATAGAATCCTAAGACCTTCAGAGGAAGTCATTATTTCACTCTTCCTAAGTGTATCAGTTTCTATTTCTGACTTGCTCTGTTCACAGTTATTTCTTAATCGTATCCACTATTAATAATAGATTATACTAATACTATTTTATTATTATTATTCTTATTAATAATAACTCTTGATTACCATTATTATAATCAATTAATTACGGGATATTCAACTGACTTCATAAGTATTATGAGGTTTGATAAGTAATTGCTGTTAATGGTATGAGTTAAAGTGAGATTCAACAATGAAGCATCATTCTGATAAACAATTGATGAAAACAAATATATAATTCTCCTTTAACTGTTTATTTTTCTATAGTTCAAAGATTCATTTTCTTTATCATTAAATGTAGATTTATTAAGTTTTAAAGTATTTTTTCTGATTATCAGATGAAAAAAAAATTAAATAAAAGTGTGTCTTGATCTACTGAGTGAAAAGGTTATCAGTAAAAGCAAATCCCAAAGAACAATCATATTACCTTTCAGTAGAGTAGACATAATCATTTGCTGTTCTCGAGATCAGACAATCACTATTGCTGTATTGCACTATTGCTCTAAATACGACTATATATTGTTTTAAATATTTTGAGAGTAATTTTAATTTTTATAAAGGATGAAGTGGTTGTAGCCGGTAGCGAAGATGTAGAGGGCGGAAGTAAAAGTAGGAAACAAAGTTGGAAGAGGGCCATGATTGTTAAAAGAAACTTTGGCGACTCACTCTACGGCCTGATAAATATCCCTCGCCTCCATTAAACTGCTAACTTTCACTGATGATAGTTAATTTCAGTGTAAAACTTAGAAGCGTATCTATGTCTTGATTAAAACCCTTGGGATATTCGACTGCCTTTATAAGTATTATGAGGTTTGAGAAGTAATGGCTGTAATGGAATGATCTAAAGTAAGATTTAACAATGAAGCATTGTTTTAATTAACAATTGATAGTAGACAATGAATATGTATAGAAACACACTATATTACAGAATCAAAACCCAACTCACGAAGACCGCTTGTTACGGTTGAAAGGTCTTAGTCTTTTTCCCTTTTCATATTGTGGTTTAGACATTGATTATTATTTCACGTGTTTAGTGAATAACACGTATAATATATATATATATATATATATATATACGTGTTTAGTGAATAACACGTATATATATATATATAATATACAATAATAAAACGAAGAAACACACAGAAAGACACAGACATAACTCACATCGATATTTCGACAATCGTCGTCATCAGGAGGTGCGAAGAGCGAAGAGTCCCGCAGGAAGACAGGGCGGTACTCGGTGTGAGTACCGCCTGTCTTCTGCGGGACTTTCGCTCTTCGCACCTCCTGATGACGACGATTGTCGAAATATCGATGTGAGTTATGTCTGTGTCTTTCTGTGTGTTTCCTTCGTTTTTTATTTTATTGTAAAAAAGTCGCTGGACCGTTTCTTTAATGTGTATTATTAATTTTATATATAATATATATATATATATTAAATGTCACATAACACGTGATATAAATATTCAGGTAACTCACCGCAAATGATTGAAGGTAATCGCTCTGAGGACTTTCGTTTATCACGTCATCAATGAACAAGTGACGTCAAGGGAGCACTTGCTATCTGGCGATGTGATAAACGAAAGGCCACAGAGTGATTATCTTCAATCATTTGTGGTGAGTTACCTGACTACACACAAACACACACACACAAACACACACATACACACACACACACACACACACATATATATATATATATATACAATTAAAAGAAACGGTCCAGCGGACTTTTTTAAATAAAAAAATTCAAAACGAAGGAAACACACAGAAAGACACAGACATAACTCACATCGAAATATCGATGTGAGTTATGTCTGTGTCTTTCTGTCTGTTTCCTTCGTTTTGAATTTATTTTATATATTATATATATATATATATGTATGTATTCAAATGACCAAAAAAGTGACTCAAAGGAAATTATTAATATCTAAAACTACGCTGTGCTGTGCAGAATAGAACAAGACATTAACAATTAGCCTTACTTCGGGAACGGTTCGGCATCAGGTGAAGACCAGAGAGGGAGTGAAGTTAGTGATTTTTACAGTCAGGTAAAGGAAGCCCGAATGAGGGTTTGAAGATGGCTCTTAATCGCACTCACATGCACACTGAGGTGTTGCTGCTGGTAAGTCCAAAGAGGCAAGTTTAACGCAGACTCACTTTAGATAAGATAGATAAAAAACTTAGTTAACATGTCAAACATAAAAATAGAAATAAAATCTATAATAGTAGAGGGGATAACATTAAAAACAATTAATGATAAATGAATTAAATAAATAAAAGTAGAAGTTTTTGTTTATTGACGCCACAAAGAAAGCATTTAATGAACCAACTTCATATATAGAAATCAGGAGACCAACCACAACTTATCGCAAATTTCCAGATCCAGAGAACCTTCAACGTTAGAATTTAGATTCTGATCTGAACCTAAGTGTAATATCTAAACCCAAGGTTTAATTTTGAGTGTGGTTCACTTTCTGGTATCTATCAATAACCTGACCTTCTTACTCCCACAGAAGTAAAACAATCGTTAGATGTAGATGAGTTATCACTCTTTACTACTGGAGGAGAGATGGATGAGACAATGGAGAGAGTGCACTCAGCAATTAATATCATCTCGGCCATTCCTACAAAAATACACTAACCCCAATGTCAGTTTGCTTGTTCAAGCAACAGTAATGGCATTAAGCCTTATATCTTATAATTGTGTGAAATATAAAAATGATAAAATTTAAAATGAGTCAAATCATAACTGAGGTTGTTTCATGATTACTCATAAAACACCATCAGAAAATACACCACCAGATCCTAAATAGCATAACCATTGCTGACACTCGACCAAAGTGGTCAAGACTATAAAATTACAATATGTGAAAAAGAATTGAACTGGCCTACACTCAACTTTACATTAAATATAATATGATACTCGTTGACAACCAACTGATTTTTTTTTATTTTAATGTGACTTTACATACGCATTAATCATTAATGTACATTTTTTACAGGTTGCTATAATATTTATTAGTTACAAGAAACTTAAAATCATTTATCAATCTGACATGTTATTAGAATTATTAAACTGAGGTCTTGAATCTCATTGGAATCATGGACATCTCGGTCATACCTGACATATAGTACATCCCATTGTTGAAACTAAATTCAACTTAAAATTTTAATGACCTTCATAAATGTACAAAGATAAGTATCCTTCATTTTTACAGTTTTAGGTATATTTTGAAAATTTCTATCCTCTTCTAGGTGATTGGCTCAAATACAGATACAATACTGTCAGAGGTTCTAAGTCTTCTAGACAGAAAGTTTTGTCTGCATTCTTTGTATGATGTGAAATACACCTTTGGAAGAAAACGAAAGAGTAAACTTCTTGTACTTCAATAATACGCAAAGACAACGTAGTTCTTAAGACACCATAATGTTTATCTGGCATGAAATCAACATGTAGTTTGATTAGGACACATATCTAGGCAACCATCTTTTATAGCATACGTGACATTAGAAACCATATGTTCTATGATTTTTATTCTTAACATTCAAACATTTTATTCCTTCTATATATCATATTAACTCTTTAAAATATTTCAAATTATTTTTATTTATCCTCTAAATAACGATTTATTTCACTCCATTAGCTTAAAAATTTCTATGTCAATATAAACAAATAAGACAAGTACAGGAGGTGGATTCATTATTCAAAGATGAATTTTCAATTTTTATAGATTTTTTTTGTGATAATTGAAATTTTATAAAATAATTTTTATAATTTTCTCTATTTATGTTTACTTTTTTGACGTAATTTAATAGTTGTCTAATTAGCCGTCTAATGTTAAGAAAAAATTATTTTCGAACTTCATGTAATATACTATAATTTTTAGTTTACAATATATAAAATAATGTAATAATGGGAAAATTGATCTCCAGATTTTAACGGTTGATCAAAAATCAGTTTTTTTTTTGTCCAAAATGTGATTAACTTGATTTTCATTACAAGCTTTCAAACTCAATCATAAGTAATAATTTTAACATTTTATTAAAACAATAACTTCTCTGTTGTTTTAATAATTTGTGTATTTAATTTTTTTTTCATTTATTTCTTTTCTAATTTCCACGACAATTCCAAAAAGTCAATGCCCAGAGGAAGTAATTTAAAAGAAAAAGAAAGGTGTCTAAATACATATTTTGGCTACAAAAGTAACTTTCCCATCATACAATATTGGTCTTAAACAATACAGGACATCTAAGCTGTAAGGCTCATTTTTCTTTAAAATATGAGTTTGATGTATTAATCAGTGGAGGCTGCAGTGTATCTACAAACTTTTTGATACGCTCCAACCGACACAGTTATCCACCCTAAATCAAGTCTCGAAATAGAATTATTTTATGAATACTATACTTTATTTATTGTTAAGAAAATAAGGCTTTCGAACATCAATATATGTAAATCTGTCAAAATATTTAGAACGATTATTTTCATAATTAATATAATTTACTTATAGTAGAGTAAAATGGTAGGACAAATAATATAATATTAAATATTGTTTTTAAAAGCACTCTTAATTGATATACAATTAAGGACGTTGTTTACACCGGTGGTTTGAAGACAATTGTTGGTTGTAGCCAACACATACAAGGCTAACATGGGAACATCTTCTAATGAAAACGAAACCACCAAGATTGGAGCTCTATGGTCAAGCGCATCTTGGAGACTTGCAAAGATCTCAGAGAAATGCTGAGATGCATACATCCACATCGACTGAGCAGCACTATCGGGGAATGCTAAACTATACAAAAATCGTCTTCTACCTGAAGAAAGTTGACTTGTATCAATGGCTGTAATTTCGTAATATTTTTGCACCATTTAATAATTTATTGCTTTACAATTAATTAGTTTTAAATTGTTTATTGTTACAGAGGTTACAAGTTCATATCTGTTCATTTTACCAATGGATTAATTTATGGCCGTGCAAATACCTAGTACTGAGGACGTACCTTTAAAATAATAAGTAAATAATTATAAAATAAAAATTATAAAATAATAATATTGGTAAACATTTATAATAGTCATAAATAATAATAATAATATTAATTAAGAATAATACTAATATTAAAAATAATAGCAATAATAATACATTTATTATTGTAGTAAATTGTTCTGGACCAGTGGCTCTAACCTTTATTCACCCGTGGACCCTTTTAATATTCTTTTTTCTTGGTGGTCCCTCTCATAATTATTGATCTTAAAACAATGTTCTATTTTTTACTAATACATTTTGAGGTTTTGATATCAACGTAATAGAAAATAATTAAGTTTTATTTTTAACTGAAAAGTAATTTAATGCAAATGAAGTGTTCTACTTTCAATTATAATAATAATACTAAAACTATAGTGGTAACAATTCTTTATCAATTTCTTATATTACAATGCATCTTCCCTAGGGAAGCCAATGGAGATCTTAGCTCTTCAAGCAATTGAATTCCCTGTAGCATTTATGTATACCGGTCAAAATTGTTGATAAACATTTAAATGTTTTTTATTAACAGTTGAAATAAGTAATACAAAAAGAGGTGGGCATATTTATTCAATAAGATCCCTATGGTTGATGCTACACGGCTTTTTTTCTTTCTTTTATTGCTTTCAATGCAATTTTGTAGAAATTTTTGAAATTTAGAAGTATATATCGTTTGAATGTCTACTTCAGGGTTTTTCACCTCATATCAAAATTATAGTAAAAGTTAAATTTTTAATGATAAAACCCATTCTGAGTTTTTTTCTTTATGGACCCCAAATTTGTTATATTTTGCTTGTGAACTCCCAGAAATATTCCATGAACCCCGGTTGAGAATCCCTGTTCTAAATCAATGATTAAAGGTTTGTTATAAGTGATGAATTGGATATAACCGCAATAAAAGGTGAATTAATTATCTTTAAGTTTCATAATAATTTTTCAGAGAGTTTGATATTGCGTCTACAGGATATTTATATTAAAATAAAACAAAAATTTAATTGGTTTTCAGTGACTTTGATACAATGTTTTGGTTATAGTAAAATTAAATAATCTAGTGTACTCCAAATTTTAGCACTTGATTTTTCGCTCTTAATGTTATACTTAATTTATGGCACAAGGGTCCTGTCTGCTGTTTTGCAAACTCTCTGTAAATTGGATTATATAGTAATAATAAATAGTGTGGTTGGTGGAATTCAAACAAATATGACATAATCCAAACATCAGAGTGCAGGAAGTCACCCAGTACGAATGCATATTTGAATACCACAATTGAGTAGGCAGAAAGGTACGAGTATCAGGAGATGCTACAGCCCTTATCCACTTGACATATAACACCTCACTGTGCAATTGTGCCACACCAATAGATATTCAAACCACTTATTTGACCAATTTTTTTTTGGTTAAATATTTATTTGGAAATTTAGTTCTATTATTTTCTTAATATGTGACTGGTTATATAGTATTACATGAAATATTGTATATACACTAATTCATAGATTTATTCATTAAAGTGGGCACTTTAATTTGTTCTGACCTTAGAGCACTTTATATTTATTTCCTTTAGCTGGCATAATTGCCACTATTTATGATCTACTTACTATAAATAACGGTTACCTATTGCTCTATTCATATTAAAGATAATGTATACAGAATATGCCACAACCTAATGAACATGCCATTTTCTAAATAACACCTTTAAGAGATTATGCTGGGCTGATTTATTGGCAGGGTGATCACGCTATCCTGATGAGGTACAGGCATGAAGCGCCCCTTAATTTCCATAACCGAAGGAGGAAGTAATAGATAGCTGAAGAGGCTTTATCTGAGGCCGGTTTTACCTTTATGGACAATGTCGTCAGGCACAAAGTAGCTTTAGTGAAGTTCAATATAAATAAAGTTAGAGGGCAATAAACTTAAAGGTCATAGAAAAGTGACCTAAGTTATAGCTACTGTATTAAAAGATACAACAATTATTTGAAATTCATTTGCTTAGTTCTCTAAAAAATGTTTCCAAAGTTATAGTCAGTGACAGTAGAATGTGCAAAATTAGAATCGAGAGAATTAAAATGTTCAATTCTTTTGTTTCACATACTTATATTATCAACTGCATAGTTTTTTACCTCTCGTACAGGTTATCCTGAGATCTAAATTCACAGCGACCTTAAATTTGCCAATTTAGGAGATTTAAAAATCTAGAATATGTAGTATGAATAGACCAGAGTCTATTCATATAAAAAAAAAATTTTAAATGTTCAATGTAAAATGAATACAGTTGTGAGACATCACAAAGCGCCTTCAGGCATCCTATGTTCTTATTGCGGGAGCTGTAAATTAACTTGATCAAACCTGATATTCACAGAGTTGAAAAACGATTCAAGAAATAATATTTTTATTTTCTGAGATTGAAGCTAATAGCTGCAATTTTCTCTCCAAACGTAGGTGATCATTTCTACAAAATAAATCGAAGTTTACAAAAGTAATTCGTGTATACTGAATTTTGCAATAAGTAAACATATTATCAAACATAGAAAATATGTCTTAACTGTTTTAATTAACTGATAAGAGTACAAGAAAAATGACATCTATCGCGGTAAAATCATTAATATGTAATACAAGGTGTTGATTTTACCTTGAAATTAGAGAAACATGCTAGTCAGCTAATATTATATATGTTATTATTAGTATATTTTAAGGAGGTCGGCCTCCGTATAAGCCGACAGAGGGGGTACATTTAACCCTTGCAAACAGCCAACGAAGCCGTTACCTACAAATAGACTCAGGATGAGCGATCCAGGGACGTGCTCCGTCCAGGTTCAGTGTGCAACTGTATACTTATTAGAACTCTTTGCTAGAGAATCATCCATATTACTACACGAAATCTATATTTAACAGCTGTTGATCCTTAAATTTTATAATTTTCTACTTCTTAGATATGATTTTGACACTTTGAAAGAGATCATTTTTAGTACCATGAAAAATTTGATATACAAATTGTGACGGATTTATATGTTTTGAGGTCCCCAAAATTGTTTTATGAAGTTTTTCGATGTCTGTCTGTGTGTGTGTGTGTGTGTGTGTGTGTGTGTGTGTGTGTGTGTGTGTGTGTGTTGGGTGCATATCACAAAGTTTGTGTACACGCTACAGTCCACAATCGTTGATAGATCAAACTATTCTACATATTCTACACAAAAAGGGGCCTTCTAGTGTAGAAAAACCCTATTGTCTGAGACCAATATCACATGATGGTAAAGTCACTTTTCTTCTCCAAAATACCTAGAGTATTGAAATTTTGGCATTAAGATGAAAATGACAAATGGAATAACGAAAAATATCCTTTGATTTTTAAAATGACTGAAAATATTTTTTCCCAATGAGATGTAAAGAAATTGGCTATATTTATCGGTTTTTACATTTATTTACATTGACTTAGAAATATTTTAAGAGAAACGGTTGAAATAATATTGATAATTAGAGGTTTAATAAAGAAATTTGGATGAATTTAATGACAACAGTTAACGTCAGAAACATGTTGAAAAACCCTAGCAGCAGTAAACGAGGTGAGATAATTTATTCTATTTGTAATATGAATATTTAGTATTACTGTAGTCTAGAGAGGGGTTGATTGACTTACACGGGTATATGTGTGTTCTTTGAAGCAGAGAATTTTCTATCTAATAAACGATAAGATTCTCGATTTTCATTGAAATAACTTACTTGGTTTATGAGCATAAAATCTAATGAAATTATTAAAGTCATCAATGAATGAATGGCATTGCTATCAAGTAGGTGGCTGGTATTCCTTTTGAGTAAGAAAGGTTAAAAAAAAATTAAGTATTTATAATATTTAAACTTTAGTAATATCACGTTCTACGGTGACCGTAACTTCCATATCAAACAGACCATTGTAGGGCATGATTGTACTACCTCAGAATCAAAGAGAAGAATTTATTGTGTAGTAATTGAAGTCATCAGTTATACTCATTAGTAGAACGAGACTTAATTACAACTAATTGGGATGACCAATTAGATGTTATGTTTTCTAGACATATTTATACAGCCGGTATTTATGAAACTTAAAAAATACCTTAAATAATACTTAAATATAACCAATATATGTGATATTACTCCGTTTATAACAGAAAGTTCAATTTTCAACTATTTCCATAGAAATGGCTGGCGTTAATGAATGTATTTAATTCATAACTACAGTTAAATAAAAATAACACAAAAATCAATTGGTTGTCAAGAATTTTGATGCTTACTTATAGGAAAGTTAGTGTAGGCGACTCTAGATTTTTTATATTGACTTAGAAATTTTTTAAGTGAATTGACTGAAATATAAGTGAGGTTTAAAGGCTTAAATTTGAAATCATTTAATATGAAATTTAAGAAGAGTACAACTCGTATTTGTAAAAAAATCAAACATATAATTTTTGATGCTTTCCATGGTTTGATGGATTTTAACAAAATCCTCTGATGAATCTATATGTTGTACCCATGAACAAAACTTTCATGCTACTACAGGGTAGTATTCAAGATGAGGACTGGACTTTTCGTTGTATATTACAAAATGGGTACCAATTTTATGCAAATTTTTAGGTGATTAGATGACACTGGCATTTTTTAGTTGAAATACAAATTTTTTCAAGTCTAAAAGGGAAAACTTTAGTTTTCATCTTCAATAAGCAGTTTAATTTGTTTAAGAAGGCAGCTCTTCAGAGAACCTATGGGATATGCAAATGTAGTTGCAAGATAGAATGAGCGAGTTCCTGAACTCAAATTACATTGGCTCCATCACCACCGCATTGTCTGGGGAGCGAACGTGCTCCGTAAGGCCAGAGGACCAAACAATCGTAACTGCAATACCCACCAAGTAGTATTATCTAGCCAAATGTTAAACAGTATTGCTATACGTCTCAGTAAGGAAAAATATAGGGTTAAATGAAGAAATTATAACTGGTAAGAATAAAATACAAAATTGTACTGAATCAATAGTGGTAACGAGTAGTGGGTGTTTATAGTGAAGTTGAAATCAATCCATGAAGGACTGGATACAATGACCTGGCTTAATTCACTTCCAATACAATATTCATAAATATAATATATACCATTAACTTGGTGAATTTTTAGGAATGTATTTTGTACAGCTTCTACTAAGCGATGCCACAACTGATTCAAAAGTTGGTCCATCAATCTGGCTAATCGCGTAATGCACTCATTTCAGGATTGGTCTATAGGAAATGTGTAAGGTTCGACAACTTAGGTAAGGTACTTTGATACGTCTATTTTTAGTAAAATAATAAATCTTATGTGCATAGAATAAAATACTCCCAGAACAAGTTAGTAATATGATAATAATACTGCCATTAGGATATAGTAATCGATGACACACTTCCGGAAATACTATAAAACGTGGATCAATTAAAATAATATATGGGTCTGCTCCAATAAGTGAGAGAGTTGAACTCATTCCAAGGTAAAACTGGGTATGTGAGGACTGAATATTACTCTATTAAACCTGCTTACTATGTGATGCAGGATAATTGAATGAAAACTGAATTGATTGTTCCAATCAAAATATTATTGTTCTGCCTTAGAATTTTATACGGAAGTGAAACTCAGTTGATATTCTAAATGAAGGTCCAGGTATTAGGCAGTTCTGGTCAGGCAGTGTGGTTTTCAATCCTTTTTCATTGCTGCACTCCCATGAATACAAAATCAGTTTTACGGACGACCTCGTGGAATAAGCTTCAATTGTAAAACCAAATAGCTTCTCAATTTACATATACATTACTAATAAAACAGGAAACCCTGCCTTAAACAAACAACTCAGATATATAATGTACTCGTGTGCATCTATGCACTTGCTACAAGTAATTAGTTTAATCATAAAGTATTGATTGATAGAGACTGTGTGAAAGAAAACAATAATGCAAAGTCCAATTTGGATTTTTCACAATCATCTATATTACTAAACATAGCTTCATAAAATTAAGATTATTTTTACTGTTATTACAAAATGATAAATATGTAGAAATAAGTATAACTGTCGAAAATTCTACTGAGTGTTATACAAATATAAATATATTGTGAGAGAAAAAAGTTGTTTAATATCTATTCAGAAAAAGGTTCCTTACAGCTTGTACAATTATATTATTGAATTGTGTGGATGAAAAAAAAAGATTCTTTCAAATGTTTTTCAGCAGTAAGTTAGTTTTTCACATTAGTAGTCATACTACTACCTAACTGATGTCGATCATGAGTGTCGTGATTCATAAGATGGTCTAGTGAGCTTATTTAGATTCCAAACAATCGGTTTATTTGGAAAGTAAGAGAGCAGAGAAGCAGTATCCTCAATCCTGCTTCCTTTCGATTAATATTATAACGTTATTAATAATACTCTATAAACGCTAAATTTTTTTCACATTTGCTGGACTTAAAAAGAAACATTATAAGAGCTTTGGTTTACATTAAATAAATTTTTTTCTGCAGGCAGAAAAAGTATTTTATAAACCTAAGAAATGCATAATTACTATTAAACATGCATTAAAAAAATCAAAACTGTTATACGAAACTTTAGAAATTAATAAACAAAATTGATTGTTTATATTCCAAGATAGTCATAAGATCTTGAAAAATATGTGGTAAATTGACAACTTGCAGAATCAAAGTTATCAAAAATTACTGTTTCTCGGTCTAGAGTATTGAACTATGCATTATATTTGCTCAGTCTACTCGGTGTTAGATCAGAAGCGTCGATTGTAGAATTAATAAGGAAGAGCGAGAAATGATGTTTGTTGAAATGAAAGATATGCGGTCAGCCAGGCATGACTGTATGAAAGATATGCAGTCAGCCAGGCATGACTGTATGAAAGGTGTGCGGGCAGCCAGGCATGACTGTATGAAAGATATGCGGTCAGCCAGGCATGACTGTATGAAAGATATGCGGTCAGCCAAGCATGACTGTATGAAAGATATGCGGTCAGCCAGGCATGACTGTATGAAAGGTGTGCGGGCAGCCAGGCATGACTGTATGAAAGATATGCGGTCAGCCAGGCATGACTGTATGAAAGATATGCGGTCAGCCAGGCTTGACTGTATGAAAGGTGTGCGGGCAGCCAGGTATGACTGTATGAAAGGTGTGCGGGCAGCCAGGCATGACTGTATGAAAGATATGCGGTCAGCCAGGCATGACTGTATGAAAGATATGCGGTCAGCCAGGCATGACTGTATGAAAGGTGTGCGGGCAGCCAGGCATGACTGTATGAAAGATATGCGGTCAGCCAGGCATGACTGTATGAAAGATATGCGGTCAGCCAGGCATGACTGTATGAAAGGTGTGCGGGCAGCCAGGCATGACTGTATGAAAGATATGCGGTCAGCCAGGCATGACTGTATGAAAGATATGCGGTCAGCCAGGCATGACTGTATGAAAGATATGCGGTCAGCCAGGCATGACTGTATGAAAGATATGCGGTCAGCCAGGCATGACTGTATGAAAGATATGCGGTCAGCCAGGCATGACTGTATGAAAGGTGTGCGGGCAGCCTGGCATGACTGTATGAAAGATATGCGGTCAGCCAGGCATGACTGTATGAAAGATATGCGGTCAGCCAGGCATGACTGTATGAAAGATATGCGGTCAGCCAGGCATGACTGTATGAAAGGTGTGCGGGCAGCCAGGCATGACTGTATGAAAGATATGCGGTCAGCCAGGCATGACTGTATGAAAGATATGCGGTCAGCCAGGCATGACTGTATGAAAGATATGCGGTCAGCCAGGCATGACTGTATGAAAGATATGCGGTCAGCCAGGCATGACTGTATGAAAGATATGCGGTCAGCCAGGCATGACTGTATGAAAGGTGTGCGGGCAGCCAGGCATGACTGTATGAAAGATATGCGGTCAGCCAGGCATGACTGTATGAAAGATATGCGGTCAGCCAGGCATGACTGTATGAAAGATATGCGGTCAGCCAGGCATGACTGTATGAAAGATATGCGGTCAGCCAGGCATGACTGTATGAAAGATATGCGGTCAGCCAGGCATGACTGTATGAAAGGTGTGCGGGCAGCCAGGCATGACTGTATGAAAGGATATGCGGTCAGCCAGGCATGACTGTATGAAAGATATGCGGTCAGCCAGGCATGACTGTATGAAAGGTGTGCGGGCAGCCTGGCATGACTGTATGAAAGATATGCGGTCAGCCAGGCATGACTGTATGAAAGATATGCGGTCAGCCAGGCATGACTGTATGAAAGATATGCGGGCAGCCAGGCATGACTGTATGAAAGATATGCGGTCAGCCAGGCATGGCTGTATGAAAGGTGTGCGGGCAGCCAGGTATGACTGTATGAAAGGTGTGCGGGCAGACAGGCACGACTGTATGAAAGATATGCAGTCAGCCAGGCATGACTGTATGAAAGGTGTGCGGGCAGCTACTCCTGTCAGCTAACCTGACTCAAGGGTTTCTTCTCTCCCTCTATAGCCAAGTATATTCAATAATAACAACATATTCATTTGGTCTGAAATAAAAAAATTATCAATATAACGTATTTATCGATGCTATTTAGTCTATGAAGTTGGTAATTAACAAAGTTTGGTTGTCATTTGGTTCGTAAATGGGTAATTAACGATGTCATAATTGTTGTGAAACTGTTCCATGTATATCACCAGAGCAGGGGTATCTAACCAAATAATTCATTTAATAGTTAAATATTGCATAATAATTTATGTGATCCGCAGTGCGCTCACTGAGAGCTAGCATAGCTCATTGGACAGGCATCGGACAAGACATTTGATGTTACTGCTATCTGCATGTTTTGCGGTCTGCACATGCGCTGTTCTCAGATTAATAGTATAAAGCTACCAAGAGGTATTTAATACCTACTTTGTTTTTTCTTAAAAGGAAATAAGGTGAAAAGATTGTTGATGCACCAATATTTAGAAATTTTCTTCTGCTCTTTTTCATTAATTTGTAGAACATGTTGTATAACATTAAAAGTTTGTTGTATAATCAAATATTTCCCTTTTTATAATAATAAGTTCATATTCTTGCACATTCTGACCTTGATTATTTAGAGTATCCAGTATGCCAACATAACTAATTGCTACAGTAGGGTTGACAGCACATCTCCTAGAGGGCAGCTCTTAGTTGATGCATTTTAAAAGTGGAGTTTTTCCCTATATTTCCTACTTCCTCCTGTACTTCTTCTATCTTCAGTGGAGTACCTTCTGTTTATTATTGCAAACCCGCTAATCTTAGATCTATCATCTTTCATACCTCTTCATCTAACCTCCCAATACTGCTAGTAGTATGGTTCAATGTAGACGTCGTGGGTGGCTTACTTTACTTCCTTTACTTCTTTCCTTAGCAATAGCACCCTCCCTATCCAGTACAACACCTCTTGTATCTCCGCTAACTGCATTGTTTGGATTGGTATCCGATGGCAAACGCAGTGACCTTCATGTTGCTACACATTCTTCTCATTAAAAAATTAAATCGTTGTTCTCACAGACTCAGTTATAATGACTGTTTCCTTGTACAAGTTTTGGGGCAGATAACTGAATCGACATATTGATTTCTGTTGTTCTCGTGTTCTTTCCTTTTAATCTTTTCCAATAATAAATTCAATACTTTCAGAACGATTCAAAACTTGTGTCTACACACTTCTTTATGGGAGGGATTTAAATAATTGGCATTGAATGTCATTTGTACAACAAAAGAAAATATTTCGCGTAAATATATCGCGAAATACTAAATGTGTTTATCTTATAAATTATGAACTAAAACATATTTAATAATTACTAATAACATGTTTAGACCTATAAAGCAGAGATTAATATATATTTGACTGAGGTTTATATTTGCCTTCACGTAGCAACCGCAGGGATCTGGTTATCCGAAGGTTGGATGTTGAAATATCAATAGCATAAAAAATGCTTCAATTTCAGCGTAGAAAGTTCCAGGCATTCACTGCTTGCCCAAGTTTGAAGAGTGTCATGCTAATAAACAGTCTTTAGGCTTCACCAGATGCTGTGAATTTATGAAAGTATCTTTCTTTACATTTGAGAGCTCTTCTGGGATATCCCTGCGTCTTCCATGTTCAATCCCTGTTGATTTGTATTTTTATATGTCCCAGTTATTTGAAACACTATGCAAATATTTAATTAAAATGACGATAAGTAAATGAAAATATTTTGATTTAATATTGTGATTACAGATAAATTATTTATTTATATTTATTTAAAATATATGGTTGCAAAACTAATCACCATTTCTTATACCATTGTTCTTTTACTACTACCATAAGAAGTAATAATGGAAATGAATTATCCTCTTAAGATAAATTGATTTGCACTTAATAGTTATTATTAAATATCATAACATTGCAATGCTATTTTCACGGTAAACTAATGAATAAATCAAAAGTCGTTGTAACTACCTCGCATTGTAAGTTGTTCTATGTACTCACCAATTGCGAACTCTGCCCAACCGATCAATGAATACTACCATTGAGTTAAGTGATTGAATCACTTAGCTCAATAAATATAAAATAATCTTTATTGTTGATTAATTTTATATTTATCTGTTGCATTAACTGTTGCTTACACTATTATTTTAATTTGTTATAGTTTAATTTGTTCCTCAATTCTTCTGTTTGTCAATCATACGAAGATATTTACATAACTACTCCTATTATTTTTATATACTATTTTCTCTCTATTAAGATGTATTTTTATCCGATTAATTTTTGATATTAATAAAGTAAGTCTTTATTTTTATGTAATAAAGATATTAATAAAGTTATAAATTAATAAGTAATAAAGTTATTAATTTTATCTCTTTTTAAAAAAAATTGTATTATTTTTATTTTATTTGGAGTTTTTTTTTGACTAAAAATGGCTTATGCCATACATTATAACTTATTTTTCAAAGAAGCTTTCTTTAGTATTTCTTAGAATATTAATCTTTCGTTAGGGAAGTGTTTACGTGAAGTTGTATTTTCAAAATCTTTATTTCTATTGTTAAAGTTGTTTAGAATTTTTATTCATTTTTTTATTTAAATAAAGTTAAAATTTTTATATTTATATTTTTAATTATTATTTTATTTTTAAGTTATTTAAATAGCTTTAATTGAAACTGTGGCTCTGAAAAGATTAAAATAGGATTTATATATAAATAATTAAGGTAGCTGCCTCCAATTTTTCAATGGAAATGAAATGTTTATTATTTAAACTAGTTAAGTAAGAGATAAACGGATTTGAACCGCTTTAAAGGATAGTTAACAGATTCCCTCAGATTTTTCATTCTCTCCGTAATTTAGCTTTAATTGATAGACAAGGAACTAAGCTCTAAATCTAAATCAAATTTAATATTTATACTAAAAGTAACATTTTTTGCTTCATTTCTCTTCACCCCTTCTCTTCGCTTTAGAGGTGATGGGGTATACTTTTGAAAGATTCTTTTAGAATACTTTTCAATTACTAATTTAAATTAGTTAACTAATTAGCTATTTTGATCATTCTAGTAATTTTTAGAATGATTAGAGAGACGACACATAAAAATAGTGTTGAGTTTGGAGTGTGCATGGAGGTGTTTGTGTCGGCATGGGTGTGTGTCGGCATGGGTGTGTGTCGGCATGGGTGTGTGTCGGCATGGGTGTGTGTCGGCATGGGTGTGTGTCGGCATGGGTGTGTGTCGGCATGGGTGTGTGTCGGCATGGGTGTGTGTTGGCATGGGTGTGTGTCGGCATGGGTGTGTGTCGGCATGGGTGTGTGTCGGCATGGGTGTGTGTCGGCAGTAACTGTAGTGTTTTAGAATAAGCGAGGCCTCGCTTGGCTTGAGGCTGATTAATTATTACACTTCATTCGTTACAGACACCACTCTGCTAAATACTTAATCATTGCTTTACCGAACAATTGTCTGTCGCCACCTGATAGCATTCACTGCTTCACCTATTTGCTGGGCTTTATATATTTACTACAGGCTTTCACACTGCCTGCTGTCCCTATTACATCTTCTTTATAACTCCTGAAACGCATACAGAAACACTTTAGTTATATGTACTATACTTCACATCCTATTTTCCCTCAAATATCTTATGCAGGAAATATGTTATCCATAATATCTGGTTTATATTTAGAAAAATTTTTTTATATTTGTTTATAACTTACCAGTTCTGTTTTTCTCTGCAAAAGAGGTGTTTATTTTATGTTATATATCCTAAACATTTGTTTTTATGATGACCCTCAAAATAATTAAATATTTTTCACAGTTTGAGGACAAATTAGCAGAGATATTATTTGTTGTTGGGTCAGCAGCTTTTAGTAATTTACTCTACTACTCTTAAGGAAGTAAATGTACCTAACAAAATATTATTATATTATTATTTTTATCATTAAGTTAATCACAGTTAATGAAATGTTAGAACTAACTATTAAATTAAAATATTTACTGTAAATAGCTCTATAGATAATAAAAGTATTTGAGAAAAGAACATAAACCAAAAATACACCTAGGGATTTAAAAATGTTTAAGAGTGTTTTTGTTTTAGATTTTAGCAGCATTCATGTAAGCATCTAAATAATGAATTTTAGAGCTTGTTGATTCTCTATTTGGTTCTGAGTATTGAATTCTAATTACTTGAGTATTTCTGTCTGCCTTTGAATGGGCTACTTTTGAGCCATACTCCATTCATTTGAACAAAGTCAGTTATAGCTCACCCTTTCAACTAGCGTTTACTCCTCAACCTTGATTCTTTGTACCCCATATTCCTGTCGTCCTTTACTTTAATAATTCGATGTATTGAATAAGTTCTTTGTGGTATTTTGAATGTTGCTGTTATGATATATGGAAGGTTTCAATTTATCTAGTTATTGATACATGTCTACAAAGAGAGTTGTTTTCACTACCTCACGCTGTTTTGATGAAATTGTTTTCCAAACTGTATCCCACCTACCCATTATCCGTTTTAGTCTTATATAACCCTTACTCATATTACCTTTAGTACCTCCTGACTACTCACGGCTCAAAATGTTTACTAAACTAACTGCCTGCTGTTAAGTGTCTCATATTATTTGATAATCTTCTTATAACAACCAGTTTGGCTAGTTACCACTTTTGTATTTTAATGACATAATTGTATTTAATATGCATTATTACATTAGTGGTGGAAAATGAGTACATTTAAGAACTTAACTTTAAATGATATAGTTGTGCTGACACTTTAATTGCCTCTCTAATTTAAAGTTCCAGACATATTAATGTTTAACCTCAAATATAATATTAACCTTAGAAGTTTATTTCGCAATTTGAAACCCTTGCTTTGCTACTTCAATATGTACTGAATTGATCAGTACGTTCTACCCAACATAACTGCGTTCTACAGACTGCTTTGTGTTCGAATTATTATGTCTTGTTTGATGCTTATGTAATATTATATTAATACATACATATGGAAATACATTATATTTTAAATTCGATATTTAATGCAAATTACTTTATTTTAAATAATTAACCTTATAATAGGTTATGTTTGACCTTGTAATTGTAATATGATCAACTTCTAAAAAGGTGAACATATTTAGACTCATTAACATATTTATAGTCACTGCTCTAAAACTGCCTATATGTTACAACAGACCAAGCAAATTACATACTAAACGGTAAACATGCTATTAATAGCTGTATAGTAAAGCATATATAAATAAATAGATAGGCGTTATAATAATGAAGAGATCAAAGAAATATCGGTGATCAAAGTACAAAGAAAATATGTAGCTGTGATCAAATTAGATTAGAAAGCAGAAATAGTGGTCAAATAAGAAATTTACATTGAATATTTAAACAAAGTTTTGCCTTTAAGAATTCAAAAATTTCTATTTTATCTAAAAAAATATCACAAATGTGTTACTAAATATGACGCTAGTGAATTAACTTAAAATTAGTATCCGTTGAGTTATATAGAAAAAAAGAGTTTATTTCTCGTACTTAAATACTACCCAAAGATAATATGATTCAAAAAAACAAGAAAATATACATCTGATATTATCTTTTCTTCAAGGGAGTTATATATGTGTAGATTGAGTAGAGAATTTTGGTAGAGAAATACATCATACTATGTATTAATGTATCAGAAATTGTATGTTTGATTGGCGTTGATTTTTTACATGTAACAATTTTATTCTTCTAACACCTCTTATAAAGACATGGAATAATTTTAAATTCTTTCATTAAACCACTAGCCATCAATTTTATATCAATCAATTTACTTAAAAAATTTCTAAATCCATCCATTAGTCCAGGATGAATATTCAGTATTTGCAGTTCAATTTCTCAATGCGGTAATTAAAATTTCACAATTTTTTTTTCATAGCCTGCTGCCAAAGTTTCATTATTCTCTTATGATCCGTTTAGTGCCAAGAAAATATTTTCTGAAACATAAACTATTCCATAACGCCTCCTTGTATTCTCCTCACAAGGTTTAAGATTGAATCATAAACCAAAATGTTATATTTTATTGAGCAAGAAACATTTTTAGTTGATTTCAAAATTTGAGAATTTTTTGAGTTATGGTTTTTGTAGCTTTAAAATGCCAATATTTTAAGAGTCTATACTTAGTAGTTTAGAAGACAAAAAATGCTGTTTAATGCACAATATAGTAAAAACGTTACAGTAAAATTCCCATCATGCTTAATTGCTATCAAGAAAAGAAGCAAATCAACATTATGAGGCATATATTTTATAAAATACTAATTATATATAAAATAGTTGTAAAATTATATAATATATTATAAAATATATTAATATAATAATTAATATTTTTTATAATAATGATTCATTATAATTATAATAACATAATTTGCAGCCTCTTGAAACCTTTTCTTGTTCTTTAAATCCAATAAAATACCACACCAGATGTTCCGTAACAGTTGTTTTCGAAACAGTGAATTTCTGACAAAGACCACTTTGATTTGATCAAATGATTTTAGTCACTTTTACTGGAGTTTTGACGTTGATTATGTATGTATTTATTTACTTTATGAAAGATGGGACCAGGTCTTTATTACAATATCTATATCAGTATTTAATTGTTTTCTTTAAATTATCAAACTTTGGGATAGTTTTTTCATGTTTTCTGGAAGCTGGTAGTTACTCAAAATTTCTATCGTATTAGTTATTGTTAATAGTTTAAACAAGTGTTGTTGTTTATATTAACATAATTGTTAATATTAATAGATAATTTTTAATGTGTAAAAATTGTCGTAATTGTCATAGCAAAATATCTCATACATATTTAATTACTTGTCAAAAAACTATTGAATCATCTTCAAGTTATGCACGTAAAATCTTGCTGCAAAAAATAATCTTACACTTTGGAGTCCTAATCGTCAAGAAGTGTTGGCGCCTGAACTACTCGTATTTCATGTAGTGATGTCTATTTTTTCATGAATTTAATTCCAGTTTATTTTATTCAATTTTCTATTAGAAATGTTGTTATTCAGATGATAAAACATTAACAATGTTGTGTGACCAGTTGGGTGGTTGTTGAAGGAGTCCGGTTGTTTGAAGAAGTAGGTCGACGCTTGCTGTTTGTACAACAAGTAATTTGTCACTTTTTCAAAGAGAGTGGCTTGTCAAAGGGATTATCATGATACCCTAGTTCCGATGAAATAATCCTGTTTTTTGTATTCTTCCAAGCCTTTCTGACGTCGTTAATCCCTTTTGCAATTAAGAGTCAACATCTGTCACATGAATAAAAATGTAATTGCATTAGTCTAGGTTTTTTCGCTTTGCAATAAGACTTGTAGTCATTGAAAAATCAATATTGATATTATCTAAGATTATTGTGTTTTAAGGTATTATAACTCATTTCCGACATGTTTTTGATGATTACTGAAGCATTTGTTAGTGTGTGTGTTTGTGTGTGCGCGCGCGCGTTTAAGTGTGCGTGTGTGTGTGTGAGTGCGTCTGTGTCTCGGCATCACAGTAGCACTCAATGTAAAGAGTTTACATGCAGTTCCATTACATCTGCAAACTCTCTACACAGGTGTTCTGGTAGACATGTTATGACAACTCTTCTAAACCAAGTTTAACTAGGATTATTATAAAGTTATAAAAATTATTTATAACCAGACCTATAAATAAGTCTTATAATAATAATAACTCTACTAAGAATATTACTACTGTGCACGTTATTTTAATTTTACAATAAGTTTATTCATAATAAAACTTGCCATTCCCCCCATATTAAGAGATCCATCACAAGATTTTAATCTTCTTGAATATACCATTTGAAATAGATTTAACAGAGCCAACTTGTTTTTAAATTTCTCTTAGTTAAAATGTGTTTCAACTTCAGATACTTTAACCAACTGAGTCCGAGAGACACAGAGTTTGACTCATGATGATAAGGCATTACGACTTTTTTCCTGTTGTCTGTAACATGAACTGTTTTTGCTGAGGACTTTTTTATATTTGTAAACATTTCTTTAAGAGAAGTCTGATTTGTTACGATCTAAAAGGTGAGGAGGAAAGCTGACTCCTGCATCGACTTAAGTGTTGGAGATACTTACATTTCGGTTAGAAGGAAGTGCCAAAGTCAAACAGTTAGTGATACGCATTTTGGAGCAGAGCCAAGGGGAAAACAGAGTCGATAGCTGTAGACTGGTCTCATTCTGCCAGCACACTCTCCAACCACCAGATGAATAAACTTGCCATTCATTTAACAAACAATATATAGTTACATTAACATCATAACATCGTTCATGTAATTAACTATCATACTTTTATTTTAATTTAAGATTATGTTGATTTCCGTGTACGACTGTTGCGTACAGCACTACTCGCTCTTAATCATTTATTAAGAAAATTTAATTTCATTTTAATACAGGCTGCTTCCATGCTATATCTTGCAAAATATTGAGATCAATTTTATTCAAGATCACAATACTATATTTATAGAATGGTAAAACTAGTTATGTGTCTGGCATTGTCAACAATAAGCAATGACAATTTCTTGATGGTCGTGTGAGCACAGTTATGAATGCATGATATTTTTCATAGTAAATTAATTAGGTTTAATTTTAATTGAATCTAATGTTTTATAATTGAGCTATCAATGGAAAGATATAATTCATACTAATAGGTAAAAGTGTACCTTGAAATGGATGTGATTAAGAATGGTTGAATGTAAGAAGGATCATTTTAGCAACTAATTTTAATTAAATATTACTTTTGAACTTGACCTTTGGGAAAAAATTGAATCGCAAGAAGCATAATCAGATAGTGACAAAATAACAATTAACAGAAATATATTTGGCAAGAAAAACCTGTATTGCTGACTGATTCATGTCAAAGTTCAAACAAATCGTAAACAAGAATTTTACATATTTACAGTTTTTTTTAAGATTTCAATGGCTTTGATGACGTTAAATAGGAAAATATCTCAAATATAAGTTGAAGTTAAAGAATAAGATTTGTATTCTACTCTGAATTTTTACATTTCCTTAAAAGTCAGTTCAGTTTAAAATATTTTAATTTCATGGCTTGCCATGCATTTTTCATAACTCATTGGTTATAACTTTTTCAGATTCAGAGGTAGAAACCATCATAAAACTTATCATTTACTTTTCAAGACGTAATTAACGTGCGCTAAAATAATCTTATATATTACCAAAAATACGAATTATTATAAAAAGTTTTTTGTTTAATGTTATTAGAAGACGCATAAGGAACATACATAAATGAAATATAGATTTTCAAGCACTCTGGTTTATCTATTTTTAGTTTATGTATGGCTATGACTTTACCTCAAAAAGTTTCACAAAGGATCGATCGTCAAAAAAAAAAGGGACGTTTATGTATGTTACATTAGATTTTTAATTATTTATAAATCAGAGTAAATATCTTAAAAAAATCGCCTATAATCTACATAAAAAAAATTAAATGAGATGAAAACAATAAATAAAATAGTTACCACTTAATAAATAGTAATTATTAAAGAGCAGTTCTTCAAAACAACCTTAGCCTAGACAGACATTGAATAAATTCACTAAAGCTTTTTTAATTTATCACTACGAGAGCTATTGGAAAAATAGATCCAAGTTCCTCAAGTATTATTTACAAAGTAAGTGTTATTTCTGCGATATATTTCTCATTTTAATTCACTCCTATGAAATGTAATATTCATTACCTTTATTTTAAGCCCTCTGATTGAATATTCATATAAACGCAGAGTTATTTAAAAGGTTTTAACACTATTTGGAACACGTTTTGAAACTTTTTATCCTAAAAGTCGTAGTTCGTGTAGGGTATGCTTGACTAATACATATACATGAACCATATTTAGAATGTAATTAAATTAACTGGGTTTCCATGCTTGAGTATTACCAAGAAACAATTTTTACTTTTCTTTACCAATTTCAATTCCTTTTCAAATGCAATAACTAGATGGTCGTCAATTGTATATTTATTTTCTGACATTTTTAAAAATGTATTTTATGTCATCTCTATCTATGCTAATGCAATTAAGTAGTGTTTACATGGTATGACTGTGATAATGGCACAAAATGCCAGTTATATGAAGATATTTTCTAAGAAAAAAAAATAATTGAGGTGCCACAATAATACCTTTATATTTCTTTATAATTTTGATTTACTCATATTGCACTGAAACAATTCGCTAAAAATTACTTCATTAACAGGCTATGACAAAAGTCAAGCAGAATGGTTCCTGAGATGCTCTACCTAACCTTAGCCCATTTTGCTATTCCGAATCATCGTGTAGGCTAGCTGTCAACCCTCGTCAAATGGGATTTTGACTAATCAGTTAACACCCCTCACGAACACTCTTCTCAACAGCTACAGCAGTTTCTACTCAATTTATACTTACGTAACAACTAACTAGTTGAGTAGTTTTGAGCTCAATCTCCACATCACTTGGCTTGCTTTAAGACTTGGTAAGAGTGGACTTAGATTAACTCTAATAGAAAAATTGTTCTTTCATATTTCATATTATGTTACTCACTTGAAAATTTCAATAAATATGAACATATTTTTTTATTCTTGCCCAATTGACATGGACTCTAAAAAGGAGAGTAGTAATAGGGTGCCATGATGAATACTGATGTAATGGTTAATGTCATTCTATGCCCCATGAAGCCTGTAGACAGCATTCAGTCGGACTCTGCTGCTTGTTCTTAAACCAGCTCCAAGATGACGCACTAGCCATGTTTTTACAACTTTCTTTGCTAGTGAAGCATCTTTTGCCAAAACAGAATAGCACAACTATTCAATCTTAGAGCAATGACACCTGCCATTGTGAAAGTTGTCTAGGATGTAGAAAAAAAGCATTTCCCTAAAGCTTCATGTTTAATGTAGAAAAAGTTTCGCAATTGGTGAATGACAAGAGTGTTCGGGTTAAATAAATACTTAGCGTCTTACCTCAGGATTTTCAATATGATGGATATTTTAATCTGAAACAAGTAAAATGTTATTAGTCTTATCAAAGTTGTTCTGTAATATGTTCAATATGTACATGACATTATAGGTGATCTGTCAAAACATTGTAAAAATAAGACTAAAGGAATATACATTGCAGCCTTCATATTTAGAATACAATTAAATTATATACATTTGAATATTGTGTACTTAAAAATTACGTCTTAAATTATCATTATTATTATATCGCTTACTGAAATATCTCAAAAGAACATTCCTTTTAGAAATGATTTCTCAATATTATAAAAGTTATAGATTGCTTATCTATAATAATAATAATATTAATAATCACTGCTTTTTGTACACTATACATCCAGAGAGTACATATAAATAATCACTAAATATTATAAACAAATATTCATGGGTTCTGAAAACGGTGCATGGTATTCTTCAAGCAAATATTTCCCATAATAATGCAGTTCATATAATTGAACGGCATTCGCCCATGAACGTCATCAAGTATTTCATCTATAATTATGATACAATTAATGATACTTATATCTTAATTGTCCAAGTAAATTACAAATCCAGTTGTATTGTTTTTACATAAATGTATTATTACTATAGAAATATATTATATTTCTTCTGCTTCAATTATTTGAAAAGTTTTTTTTTTTTAACTTATTCAAGGTTGTTATTCCAAGTGAATAAAATTATGTTCTCTGTTTTTGAAGCAATATTTAAAAGTAAAGTAACGTTATAGCGATATTGAATTCATTTTGTGTGAAAATAAAAGAGGATATAAAAATAAATCATCACTATGAACAAAGGCCCTCTTTTCAAAGTATGCTTACAACTTGAACGAGTGCATTTGTTTTGCAATCGAACTATTCTCATTTCAATATATGTCTACGGCTAGCAGTATTTTCAGAAGTAGGTGGGTTCTGCAACTTTACTAATCTAAGTACTAGAATGTGGAGAGAAAGGAAAAACTATAAAGTTGGGCAAACAATTCTAAGAAGTATATTATTAAAATCAGCCAACATTAAGAGAAAAGTAAAATTTTCTGATATAGTAAATATAAGGGATTACTAATATAAAAGGTATTCAGAATGGAAATAAAACCTTTTGAGGGAAGTAGACAGAAGTATTTTTACTTTTGATATTTTATAACCTTATCGCTATTAATTATTTTCTGTGTTAAATATACAATAATCAAAGTATTGCACTCGAGGTAAGATTGGTATATCAAGTTTTAACAGATAAAACCGTATAATACCGTATATAGGTATATATATGCAGCAGACTCTGCATTAACGACTTTTTTTCAGACTGTCTCTAATTTTCTGATTATTTTTCTTTCATTATGGGGTAAATCCCAAATTAATTTTGCCAGAGAAATTTGAGATTTACCAGTTACTTTAACAAATCATGACAAGCTAAACGAATTAGCAACCAATATATATTTTACTTACACAAGCTTTCCACTAAGCTTGTCATGATTTATTAACGTAGCTGGTAAAGTTCAAATGTCTCTGGCAAAGTTAATTTGGGATTTACCCCATAATGAAAGAAAAATAATCAGAAAATTAGAGACAGTCAGCAAAAAAGTCGTTAATGCAGAAGCTGCTGCATATTTCAATTCAACTTCTTTAAAAGAAGATTTGCTGCCTACCTGTACAAATATATATATATATATATGATCAAACAACAATATAAAATGGGCAAAAAAAGATTAAGATCTTTCAAACACAAGAGGTCTTTGTCAGAGTCAAAAATCCAACTGAAACACAAGAGTAGGAACATCATGATGAGGGGTATAAAGGAATGGGAAGAAAGAGTAGTATTTTAAAAGGGTGTAAAGTACAGGAAATGGCAATACTCCAGGGAGGGATGTTAGGGTAAACGAAGAAGTGCAGTAAGAAAGAGTAAAAAACTATCCACTAGCTGTCAACCACCTTGGATGGGACTATTGCTCTTGTCAAGAAAGAATCAAGTTTGAAAAGCCCGTTACTAATACTATATTTAATCTAGTAAATTTAATCAGAGAGGATTCGATAATGTTTTTTAATAACACCGATTTTTCATAGACAATAAATTTAGCTCCGGTCCAATCAATATGATGACTTTCATTATTTATATGGAAGAATAAGGCGCTACTTTTTTCTTGCATACCTACGTTGTATTGCTGTTGTTTTACACCTGCCTTTAAAGATTTATCAGTTTTGACCAATATAAATTTTATGGCAATTTTTGCACGGAATTTTATAAATACCTACGGATACAAGCCATACAGTTTGACAGATCAAAATGAAACTATAGCTAAATTAAACTTTATGTGGAGAATGAGTTGAGAAATTTTTTTAAAAATTGCATTCTTCAAATGAGCGTTACAGTACGATTTCTGTCTTCAAAAAATGTCTTTTGACGCTAAACGGCTCATTTAAACATCTTGAAAATTTGACCAAGAATGGAATAAAAAATTAGCAATGTATAAAAAAAAATTCATGAAATTTCAATTAACGCAAAGAACGATAAAGCTGTAAAAACTGTTTGTTTATCCTAGGTGGTCCCTTGATCATCTGCTATACTTGTTGTATTTTTGATATTTTTTTACATTGTTTACATTGACTTAGAATTTTTTCCAGTGAATCACAGAAATAATATAATGTTTAGAGGTGTAATGAAAAATTAAATGATAATCATCGTGAATGATCTAACGACTTATATGTGATGTAAGAAGAATATAATTTGTATATGTAAAGGGTCAACAACAATAGAGCATATGAAACATATAATCTCTGTTCCTTTTTATAGTATGATGGGTTTGTCTAACAAATTGTTCTACTCATTCTATATGTTGCGCAATTCTATAAAGTTTAATATCAGATGCTGATTTTTTTACGTTTATGAATAACATTATTACTGGGCAATATTGAAGTTAGTGGATTGATATTTTCCGTCCTATCGAAGGGCTTTTATGTTTTAGTCTAATTTCCAGTTTTTTCACTATTCTAGTCTAATAGTTCATACCTTAATTTCAAAAATTTCAAGCTTCTAGCTTTTAAAATTATAGAGAAAAGTCGGTTTTGAACTTGATTTAAAAATGCAGAAGTGGTTAATTACCAATGTATTTTCAATCAATAGATATTTACAGCAAACTTATAACAGAATACAGCACGTGGGAAAAAATAACATTCGCTCAGAGTAAAATGGTTTTTTAATGATTTTTGATTAAGGTAAAAAAAGTGAGTTTTTAAAAAATTCTAGCATGCCATGAAATTCCCAGTATAATAATTTTATAAAAGATCAAAAATGTATAACATTATTCAGAATTAAAAAAAATTTCTTTTAAAAATAATAAATGAAATTATCTTACATCTTAAATTAAAAATTATCTGAAAACGACATTATTTCTTACATTTCTTTCACAAAAAAAAAAAACTTGGTAATGTTTTTAAAATACTACAAATATTTTCAAGTTCTAAATGAGAAAATTTGTCTTAAGTATTAAATATAGAAGGAGGTCAGATAAACTATGTATCCACGGGCTATTGGACCAAAAGCCATGATCTCTTGTAAGAAATTATTTCGAATAAGCAAATTTTCATTTTGCTTTTCATAATGTTATTACTGCTGTAGTTATACTAATGATTGTATATCCATTATTTTTGTGACATAGAAAAAAGGCTCTATTGATAAGTGGAACAATCACTGTACTACCTCAGGAATAAAAGACTAATAAACATCTCCCATTTAGATGTTTACATTATGCCTAAATAAGACGTTATATATTATATACCCAAGAAGTTTGATATTAAGTTTACTTATAGTAAAGTTGAGTGTAGGCACTCCAGATTTTGTTATTTGACTTCCCAAACTCTCTTGTAGTTAAGTGTATTTTAAGTCTAACTGAATTATTTTACTAATGAATTGGGTGTTTATGAAAGTCAGCCAGAAATTGAAGGTGAATGTGGTTTTGCTGTGTATTCGACTAAACTCTGCGAAGCATAAACAGTAATGAGTGTCTGAAGTGGTTAGGTCCAAACCAAAGACAATTAGTCAAGTCGATTCGTAGGTAGAGAGATGTGTCTGAAGAGGTTCATGTCAAGTGGAGTAAAATTTCGCCAGCCATTCCTTTTGCTTTCAGAATCACTATTGATGCACGCATTACTAAACATCCCCAGACTTAATAATGACATTATTTAATAAAGTGTATTACTTGAAGCATATAAGATCAAATGCGTTGTAGATAAAACAAAATCAATATCTACAAATCTCTTTCAACAAAAATCACAAGTCTAATTGAAAAAACTAGAACAGAAAAACATTCTCCAAAAAACAGTTTTCAAACATAGATTAAAAATCTGGAGTCACCTATACTCAACTTTACCATAAGTAAACTAAATACCATATTTCCTGGGTATAAACTCTATACCCATTATATATTATAAATGTAGAATAATGGGACGAGAATATTAGTCCTTCATTCCTGGAGCAGTATAGATAGTGTTTTATCCACTTATCAATATATATGTCTATTTTTGTATATCAAACCACTGTTGCATATAATATCATTAGTATAACTACAGCTTAATAAAATTTGTGGATATCGAAATTGTTGGTTTCGTTTTACGAAATAAGCACTTACAGAAGAACATGGCTTTTGTTCGAATAGCCAGTGGATCTCTTACATAGTTTATTTGACCTCCTTATACATTAATAATTTTAAGCAAAGTTTCATATTTAAAACTAGAAAATATTCCTATTTTATATGGAAAATGTAAGAAAAATGTCGTTTTAGGATATTTTTAATTTAACATGTTGGTAAATTCATTTATTATTTCTCAAAGGAAGTTTTCAATTTCCCATTATGTTTTATATTTTTGGTAAATTATGAAATTATTATACTGGAAAATTTATGGTATGCTAGTGTTAAAAAGTCAATTTCCTTTCCCTTTTTTTAAAAATCAAACTTAGTCTGAAAGAGTGTTATATTTTCCTACGTCCCGTGACCTCTGTTATAAGGTTGCTTGAATGTATATCCAGAAAAAAGATATTAGTAATTAACCAGTTTTGCACACTTAAATCAAATTCAAAGCCAATTTTTCAGTATGTTTTAAAACTTGTATACCTGAAAGCTTGAAATTTTTGAAAATAATAGATATGAACTTACATTAGACTAGAATAGTAAAATGACTGTATATTTGTCAACAACGTAATAGGAAAGAGTCCATACCTCATATTTCAATATTACCAAAATCATTATTATTCATAAAAACAAAAAAAAATACATGTGATATTAAATTTTGTTCAAAGGTGCAACATATAGAGTGATTAGAGCATTTTGTCAGAAAAATCCTTCATACCATGGAAAGCATCAGAAATTATATGTTTCATTGGAGTATATATATATTACACTTAATTAAACGAAACACGATCCAAACTGGACACAATACGAGTTCAAAATTCAAGAAGAGTAACACACAGAGTAAGGAAACACACTTACAGACTCAAATTTTTGGGTAATCCGTCTTCAGGAGAAAAGAGAAAGGGGGACCAAGCACGTTGTAGACGCAACGGCAGGTAACCAACCCGGCAACCGCCAATGCTACCCCTGTACCCGGTCTTAAAATATAGAATTAAGAGAAGAAATAAACAGAAATTCAGATCAGCAGTACTAGTTGGGTAAATATATAAGTCAAATAAAAAATTATAAGCAATAGAAAATAAAAACAAACCATATCAATCAAAAATAATGGTAGAGAAAAAAAAAATCCAAAAAAAATTTTTTTAGTTGTATTAGTCTCTACCTTTTATTTACTAATACAACTAAAAAAAATTTTTTCGATTTTTTTTCGCTATCATTATTTTAGATTGATATAGTTTGTTTTTATTTTCTATTGCTTATAATTTTTTATCTAATTTATATATTTTCCCAAGTAGTACTGCTTCTCTGAATTTCTGTTTATTTCTTCTCTTAATTCTGTATTTTAAGACCGAGTACGGGGGACAGCACTGGCGGTTGCCGGGTTGGTTACTCTCCGTTGCGTCTACAACGTGCTCTCTTTCTCTTTTCTCCTGAAGACGAATTACCCAAAAATTTGAGTCTGTAAGTGTGTTTCCTTACTCTGTGTGTTACTCTTCTTGAATTTTGAATTCGTATATATATATATATATATATATTATTGAAAATGACACCAAACTTAGCTGATACCGGTTTCTTAACTAGTTTTTCAATTTTTCTAAATACAACTCTCATTATTTCATCCACACAATAGTATATCTCCTATAGTCAAAATGTTTTGACTGATCAACAGTCATCTTCAGGAAGTGAATAACTTCTTGGGTGAATTTTCTGATTCATGATATATCGAAAGTGAACACCGTAGAGGTTGCTTTTCTTCAAGTTTAAGATAAGCTAGTTGTTAATCCTGCGGGGAAATTGACCTCTTGGCCTGAGTTACTACCTACAAAGGATTCTTTATGCCCTTGATGTAAATTAAAGAGGTTTAAAAGGCTGCTACTATTTCTGGCTTGAATATTAAGGAGTGGTATCAGTTTTTGAATTATTATAGCTTCAAAAATTGTCATTTTATAGTGGTTACTTTCTTTTTTTATTGTTTCGTATTTGTAACCAGCATCTCTCAGGTTGATTTGACGTTGTGTTTGTCTTACATAAGCTTTTTGGTTGCTCTGGCCATTGCTCAAGCATAGTGAGCCTTCTTGATAGATTGGTGGCAGGTGATGCCAATATACCAGTGTTTTTTGGTTTTACACTATCCATTAGTACATGTATACTCGTAAACTAGATTCGTTTCTTTTAAAGACGAATATCTGACTTGAATATCACATTTATATACAGGCTACTCATAGGTGAGCTTTTATAGTAAGTAACTATTGTTACTTTGTCATTCAAGTTTTAACAGCTGACATTGTTCCTTACAATGTCTTTTAATACTCTTTCATCAAGCTCAATTAAATCTGAATGATGAAAAAAATACATTTGTTAAAGTAACTGTAAGATACTAGCCGACTCAAAAAAGGCGACAAGAAAATATAGATGGAATTCAATATCTATCTTGAAAAAATCTAAATTCATGAACTTTTTACCATTCAATACTCAAATTAAGGTAATGCTAAATTTATAAAATACTACGTACAACATTTAGAAAACAATAATGGATAAAAGAGTAGAAAATTTATAATTCTTTTGGGTATAGAATACCGAGGTGTACCCTCAAAATCGCTTCAGGATCACATAGAAGAGATTTCTACAACCTTCGTTATCACAAGAGCCATTTTGTCTCAATTTTTGGCTAAGAAATTTTTCTGGAGCCCCAAAACATAACAGAGCCTTTAAAAATTTAAAAGTTTTAATTTGTTTAGTTTTTATCTTCTATAATTATAGAATACAAAAGAAAGAAGTGCAATTAACATGCGTAGGGGTATTTCGAAATAAACAGTGAACAATACAAGGTTATTCTAAGTCTTTTATATTTGGTATGAAATTAAAATCAAAACTAGCCCACTTTAATATAAACAAAACATTTGCCTGCAGCCTAACCAATTCAAATAAAAAACATAAAATTATTTATACACTGTCACTAAATTGGCATTACTATAACTGAATTGCGACTATTGTGTTTATATATTAGTATATATTTAGTCTTCAGTTGTTTAGAATCCCGTCATTTCACCTTCGATTATCCTTCTATGTCCTACTCAACTATTATTAATAGCTTTTTGGAATTATTGTTGAGAGTTGCTTTCTAAATATCTAATATGAAACAAAGAATGAAACACAGTGTTTATTTATAGTTGTCACGTTATGCTCCATATTAAAAAAAGTTTGCAATATTTTACTATTTCTCAATTAAATATACGATTAATTACATAAAATATATAATTTCATTCAAATTATATAATAACAATAATAATAATAATAATTAATTTTACTATACAATTATAGGATCTGAACAGTGATCGTGTGTCATATTTGGACTAGAAAATGTAATGACTAGGTATGGAAAAAAAGGAGTAATAATGCGGGTTGTGTGGAGGGGGGTGGGGTTAGTTCACAGCAATGGTTGACAGACAACAATGGCCGACAGATAAAAATATCAGCTAGTCAGTAATGGCCGGCTGGTAGCAATGGCGGAAGGCAGTAATGGCCGGCTGGTAGCAACGACCATTAGGCAGCAATGGCCGATCAGATATCTACAAATCATTCAGTTCCTTTCCTGTCATACAAGCATATTAAGGAGTTTTATTTCCTCTAATAGTAAACCTTTTATTTAAGTGTTCATTTATTTTCTCATATATCACACAGGGCGTAACGTGTATACAACAATAAGACTATACTATAATAATAATAATGAAATAGTACAATGCAGGACTAACATTAATTGTATATAACACACAAACATTAATTAGATAGTTAATAATATATATATATATATATATATATATATATATATATAAATAATTAAGCTAGAACAATAAAAGAAAACTGCATCTAGAGTTGTATACATTGACTAGCATATATACCCGCCTTTGACAGGTATTTTACAAAAATTCAGAGATAATACGTGGTATTCTAAAATATTATTAGAAATTATAGAATAGTAGAGAGTACTGTTATTAGTACACTCCATAACTATCATTAGATCTGGAGTTTTGTTACGTTTCGCAACTTGAGATAATGAGCTGAAATATAAAATTTAATTTTCTTCTAGGCATACAAGTGGGTGTAAAAATACGAGTACCTGTATATTTTCAGCTATATACCTCTATACGTGTATAGGTAGCCAAGGACACCTTAAAAGTCTATATATTTGCTTCTTCGTCGAATTCTCACTCTATTCAAATCATTGCTTTTAAGTTAAACATATACAAATCTACCGTGAAAGTTTCAGCTCGCTATGACTAATTGTGGCTGATTTTGCTAGTGACAATATTTTTGGTTAGGTGATGTAAAACACTCATCATCCGTGTCACAAATGTATGCTTTAACAGCAAAAACTTATACTCTAATAAACCTAGAATAAAAAAAAAGATTAATTTTATTAATATACAATAGAAATATCGTGGATCACACTTATATAAAATAGGTGTCAATCAACGATTAGGTTACACTTTTTACCTCTAGACCAACATTTAATGGGAAGTCTATAGTTTACAACTGTTTAAATAAGATATAAACAAATTATATTATGATAAGTGTAAAGGAATAAAAAAGAAACGGGAAATCATAAGGCCTACTTGCAAATAACCAACTACTATTTATCTTCCTTATTATGGACATATTACTATGTTAACTTGTGTATACAATCTTTGCGTTACTGTTTAATAAAAAAAGGTAATGTTTATTTTTTTGTGTGTGGCAAAGGGAGTCGGTGGTGAAATGTTTTATGCACCCCAACCGAGAGCGCTCGGATTCACCCTCGGATTGGGAGTGTCGGACTCCTGGCAAGCCATGTACCGACTGAAACACCATTTGTTTCCACTTGTCATTGCGCACATTACCCAGAAGGGGTCGGTTGGGTGTCAGTTTGGAAGACCTACCACAAGTGGTGCTGCACAAGGCTACAAAGCTTATACTACAAAGCACTTATACATATTTCTTTATTCGATAGTATCAATTGAAGCTATTACTATCGGAGCAATGTGTTATTTGAGTATTAAATAGAATAAAAACAAGAATTGTGTACAGCAGGAAACAAACACTTAATCGCTTTATAGATAACAGTTCAAAAGTAACAGCTGACTACAACATATTGCTTGCGGCATTGAGGTATGCTGAGGAACAAAGCGTTCTACTCTAAGAGGGTATGATCCGCGATTACAAATGCCTTGCTGCAATGTCTATAACCAATGCAGATATATTCACTCCTCTCAGAGTTCAATCTCACTTGCCATGTCCTGTTCTACAGATTTTCTGATTATTGTCTTAGGTTTATACCTCTAACATTTGACACCATTATAGAAATAAATTTCTCACAGTTTTGTGTAACACAGAGGGTTTTATGTGGAATAAATGGTCACATCGAACAAATAACTGTTAAGATAAACATAAAAAACATACATTCTATTTTTAACATTAATCATATTATATTCTGAACATTTTTTTGTCTTAAGTTTTAAATTAAAGAAAACCATCACAAAAATCATGAAAGATTTGGTTTCTGATAATGACGATGTTATAAGTAATGAATGCTGGGGTATTTTATAAAAGCAAAAACAAAGACACCGATTTCAAATATGATTTGCTGTAGGAAAAGTAATGTGAAAGTGTAATCTTGATTTTTGTTTATCTTAAATAGAAAACAAAATTTTAGCAAAAATGATAGGAAGAGCTACTGAATTTAAAACATGAAATAAAACTACCAAATTAATAAAAAATATATCGATGGGATTAGATTGGAAAACTAAGTGATTTAAAGTAGATTTAGTTTTATTGCTTAACTGCATCAGAATCGTCATTTCATAAACATAATTCATCACCGCTACATCATCACACACTTTCCTTGCCACTAATAATGTCCAACTGGGAGTAAACAGTAGATCATTTCTTTGTAGTCATACAGTAAGCTAAGTATATGATTGATAAGAAAAGTATTGTTGGTGTGAGATTAGTGTGAACCAGTAAGATGTCTTATGTAGCATGTAAGACAAATGAAATGATGTCCACTAAAGCAGAGGTCCCCAACCTTTTTGTTGCCGCGGACCGGTAAGCGATAGACAATTTTACCGCGGCCCGGGGGTAGATTGTTTACTTGCAACTTACATGTAGCATCGTACCAACAACATAACATGAAAATAAAAGCCTCGAAATAATAATAAATATATCATTAAAAAGTTTACATTAAAAATTTACTTTAAACATTCCTTTGAAAATAAAATACAGATATACCAGAAAAACGAAATAAACACTAGTGACTAAGCTTACAAAGCGTACAAATTGAGATAAAGAGCTTTAAAAACTGCTCACATGTATGTAAACTATATTTCTAAACTGTATTTCTAACGCGGCCCGGTACCAATTGGTCTACGGACCGGCACCGGTCCGCGGCCCACCGGTTGGGGACCACTGCACTAAAGAATGTCTTCACGGACGTGCGCTCCTGCCTTTGTTCTAGGGATTGGTAGGAGATGACCTAATAAATATTTACTGTAACAATATACGAAAATATTTAGATGACCTGGTTTTTATAAGCATACTAATTCTTTATTCGTATCGAATTTGAACTTCTACAGCATACTTCCAAAATTTTGAGAAAAATGGTACTAGAGAAATGCAGCTGAAACAGTCCTTATTCCTTACTCAAAAAGAAAGAATAGAGGAATCAAAGATCTTTTCTTTAAATATGGTAAACGAAAACTCCAATAATTTTACAAATACGTTGGAGTTTCCGTCGATAAATAACTGAACTGGAAAATCCATGCAACAGTTACATTGGCTAATATCGTAGAAGCAATTTGCTGTATGAAATTCATTGAAAGACCGTACGGTCTTAACCTCAAACTTACAGTTCTGGCTCTATAAAATTACTGTTACTGCTGTATCTCATGCGTTATTTGTAGATTACTACTACTCTAGATTTTTTTTACTTTTTGTTTGTTTATAAGGCTTTGTAATGAACATTTAAATATCGCATAAAATTTTTTTGATATTATCACTTCACTTGGGTACAGGTATAACGTATTTTATAATTTAAAATTTAACTTTTAACTTTTTGTTGAAGTTCAATACACGTTAAGTATTTTCAATTTATTTTTTTGTTTTTAAAATTGCAAGTCTTAGATCAAAATGGGGTTTGTTGTTTCCACCTAAAAATATTTCTAGTTGTGGTACTGCTGACGTATTGTGAAATTTATGAAATGAAATATTAATAATATTACTATATTGCTTTATGCAATATTAACAAAGATTGTCAAAGTGAACGTAATTAATCACCTTATTAGGAAACTTACTGATTTATAGAAAGAATACGATTCTTTGAAATGTTAATAATAATAATAAGAGTAAATCCATTAAAATAAGTCAACTCTCATTTCTGTACCTGGACACAAGACTATAATAATTAGAACAACATTATTATTCTAATAATATATGAGTAATAATAATAATAAATGATAGAATAACAACGTTAATGCTATCAACAATAATAGTAATACAGATAATAAAGAGTAAGAATAATTTTAATAATAACATTCCAGATTGTTTCAAATCAATGATTTTAAGTTTGATGTAACTGAAACTAATGAATTAAATTATGTAATTAGTGTGTAACTATTATCATCATAAATATGAAAAAATATAATAATAATTATAGTAATAAAAATTATTATTAATTAAAATTTATATATTGTTATAAATTTAAAAATGTATTATGAATTTATTATTTTTTACCAAAAATACCATAAATTTTGCAAAAGTGGATGACTAACTTGGCTTTGACGCACAATAAAAGCCTAAATGGCTTGAGGGAGGACCTGACTTCTCCCTGGATGGGAGTTCCTTCGCCCTCATTTCCTTTCGACACAAGTTACGCCCTGACACTGCTCTTCATTCTATCCTTGCCTTCTCTGCATCACACACAATCTCACAGTCCTCCATTTCCCTTCTCTGATTGAAATATATATATATGTTAGATGACCTGCATGGTATGGACCTTGTTCCGGACCCCAGGATTATTAATACGGCTCTTCGAGCATGCAGGAGAGTCAACTATTACGCCCTTTGTATAAGACTACTGGAGGCAGTGAAGTTTAAGTGTTGTGACAAAGCCAAGACCTGGTACCCGTACATCATAGAAGAAGTTAGACCAACCCTGGAGGAGCTCGGCATTGACACTCCGGAAAAGTTGGGTTATGACGTTTCTGAGCTCTGGAAGAATAATGTGTATGAAATTCATTGACTTCCCTTTTTTTTTGTTTCTCCCTGCTTCCTGATTGGCTAGTATATCGTGCTTGCTGATTGGCCAGTATATAGTGCTTGCTGATTGGCTAATACATCGCGCAGTCTGATTGGCTGGTTTATTTCTTTCTTTTTATATTTATATGACTACTTGTTAAGTATTGTTACTTACTTAAACCTGATGATAACCTATGTTTAGACTGAAAACTTGTTTTAGTGTTAAAGAGTTAATGTTATTAAGTATGTTGAAGTGTTAATTTCATTAAAGTGTTTTTAAAAAAGTTTCTTAATGTCCTTTGGACAACTCATTTGGGAGTTACCTACACCTAACCGTAGGATTGTCAAAAGACTTGACCAACTGAGTTTAAAAGTTGTGAATGCCGAAGCTGCAGTACGTTTTAATGAAATGTATATATATGTACCAGTCGTTACAAGGCTTCGACGAGTCTTTATAAGGCTATGACAAAAGGAGAGTACCATATATTTCCCAAGTGACCTCAGTGTTTTATGTTACTTTTTGTTGATATGGGTTTTGAAGTTTTCCTACATGTTAAATTGCTTTATAAATTTGTATAAGATCTCGTCGTTTTACTTTTCGAGTATTTAGATTTCGAGTATTTAAAAAATACTCGAGCAAGAAATAAATACTGTACGTCGTTATGGTGTGCTTAATGATATGCTCAACGTGTAAGAGGATAGTGGAGCATTTGATAAGGCTGTACTTGTTATACTAAGACATTGATCCTTTCCAGTAGCTAGGATTTTCTCGTGTTATATTTGTTTTCTTACTAGCTCTCTTAATGAGTCCCTCCGAAACTAAAACAAATTTCAACATAATTTTAAGGATTTAATAAAAAAAAAGCTTAATATAGACATTCAGTAAATCAATATTTGTGATTATTTAAAAGGCTCAAATCTTTTAACATTAATATTAAAATATATTGATAACAAGTCTAGAGTATACTATGTTCAACTTTACTCTAAGTAAACGTGTTATCACTGCCACTGATCTGACTTAATAATTGATATATCATAAAATGGGTTTCTTAACAATTCCTTATAGAGGTACTTTTAAGCTAATAGGTAAGACTAGAACATTAAAAAAAAATGGATATTTCTCAACAAACATAACTCCTATTTCTTGAGAAAAGAGTCCATTCCTCACACTTCAATATTATCCAAAGACACTATAATTCATAAACACAAACAAATTTTCATTTGATATTAAGTTTTGTTCAAGAGTGCAATATATAGATTAGTTAGAACATTTTGTGAGACTAATCCATCATACCATGATGATTAGCAACAGAAATTTCTGTTTATTGGCAGTGATTTTTTACTGGCAAAAATATTATTCCTCTTATATCTCGTATATGTCAATAAATTATTTAAATTTTTCCATTATACTTTTAAACATCAATTTTATTACAGTGGATTCACTCAAAGAATGTCTAAGTCTATGTAAACAATGTAAAAAATCTGGAGTGGCCTACACTCTACTTTACTATAAGTAACTTAATGTCAAATTTCTTGAGTATATAAAACATAACGTCTCATTTAAGCATAACGTGAACATCTAAATGGGATATAATTATTAGCCTATCATTCCTGAGGTAGTACAGATAGTGATTGAAGGACATATCATTTTATAAGCTTATTTTTGTACATCACAAATAATTTATTATTTGCAAATAATTGCATTAGTATAACTACAGCAGTAATAACATTTTTGAAAAACCAAAGTGAACATTTCTTGAAACGTTTTTTTCTCCTACGAATGGCTTTCGTTCAAACAGCCAGTAGATTTCTTACGTCGTTTACTTAACATCCTTCTACATTGAATATTAAAGTAAAATTTTTAAATTTAAAACAGGAAAATACCCTTTTCTTCTCTGAAAAACATCTTTAACTGCGAAGAAAATGTTGTTTTAAGGTGATTTGTTAATTAAAGATGTACTTTTAATTACATTTATTAATCTCTAAACGAAAGATTCAGATTATGAATTATCATTTACATTTTTGGTCTTTTATAGAATTATCATACTGGGAATTTTAATCTTTAAAATAATAATAATAATAAGCTTCTTAGTATTTAATAAGATCATTTTCCTTCCCCTTTGTCAAATAACATATATACCAATTTTTTCTGAGTGAGTGTTATCATTTTCCTGCACAATATTATTCCTCTTACATCTCATATAATTCAATAAACAACTTAAACTGTTCCTTTATAAAATCAATATTATCTCAGTGGATTCGCTCAAAAAATTTCTAAGTCAATGTAAACAATGTAAAAAATACAAAAAATTCGACAAGTATAGCAGGTGATCTCTTAGTCTAGGGTAAAAACAAAGAGTTTTTATATCGTTATTGCTCTTTCCCGTAATTGAAACTTCATGATTTTTTTTTTATGAATTCCTAATTTTTTGTTCCAGTTTTGGTCAAATTTTCATTATTTTTTAATCAGCCGTTTAGCGTCAAAAAAACATTTTCTGAAAACAGTTATCGGACTGTAACGCCCCATTAGTGAATGTAATTTTGAAAAAAAATATCTCAACTCATTCTACACATAATGTTCTATTTATAGGCATAGTTTCATTATTGTCCGTCAAACAGTATGGCTTGTATCGCTCTCACAAGGTTTGAGATTGAATTATAAGTCAAAATTTTTACATTTTATAGAAAAAAAAATATTTCCTGTTGTTTTAAAATTCTGAATATATTTTTCGTTTGTTGCATTTGAAACCTCAAAGATAATGTCAAAATTTCAAAACTCTAGGGTTATCAGTTTAGGAGAAATAAATGTTTTAAAAAAAACGGTTTTTGGCAAAAAAAGTGACTTTCCCATCATGCATAATTCTTCCCAAACAATAGGGATCTTCGTCTTTATGAGGCCCATTTTTGTGTAAAATATGAACTTGATCCATCAAAGATTCTGGACCGTAGCGTGGTAACAAGCAATGCTAACACACGCACCCACCCACGCACCCACCCACCCACCCACCCACCCACACACACACAGACATCATCGTAAAAACGTCATAAAACGACTTCTGGGACCTCAAAACATGTAATTCCGTCAAAATCTCGAGATCGAATTTTTTCACGATCACTATACTTTACTTATAGTAAAGTAAAAATATCAATAAATTCGACAAGTATGACGAGTGATCCGTTAGTCTAGGATAAACAATCAGTTTTTATAACGTTATTTCTCTTTGTCGTAGTTGAATGTACGTACATTTTTTCTAATAATTATTAATTTTTTGGCAAATTTTTATGGTTTTTTAAAGAATCGTTTAGCATCAAAAAAGCATTTTCTGAAAACAGAATATGCACTGCAACGCTGTATTGGTGGATATAATTTTGAAAAAATTATCTTTCAAAGATAATTTCTGTTAACAGAATTTCTGTTCAGAAATTTTCCACAGAATGTTCTATTTTAGGAAGAGTTTGATTTTGATCCGTTAAACGGTATAAATTGAATTCCTCTCACTAGCTTTCAGATTGAATTAATAGTTAGAATTTTTACTTTTTATTGGAAAAAATATTTGCTGTGGTTTTAAATATATAAAGTTATTTTTTGTTTGTTGCTTTGTACCCTCAAAGACAATGACAAAAATCATAGTGTAGAGTAAATAGTTTAGGAGAAAAAAATATAGTCTAAAAACAGGTTTTCAGCAAAAATAGTTGATTTCCCATCATGCATAAATGCTCCCAAACAATAGGGCTCATCTGCACAATGAGGCCCATTTTTTATGTAAAATATCAAGTGAATCAATCAACGATTTTGGACCATAGCGTGGTAACAACCGTGGACACATATTCACCCACACACCCACCCACCCACACAACACACTTAAGATTGATATAGTCTGTGTAATAGATAATTATAGTATGTTATATCAAGTGTGTTTAACAAACTCCCATCCAGCAGCGATACTGCAGGGTCGAAAAAAAAAACACACACACACACAGACATCATCTAAAGAACGTCATAAAACAACTTCTGGGACCTAAAAACATATAATTATATCAAAATCTCGAGGTCGAATTCGTTCACGATCACTATACTTTACTTATAGTAAAGGAAAATTTCAAGACAATGTAAAAAAATTTGACAAGTACAGCATGTGATTACAGTCCAGTAAAAGATGAATTTTCACTTTTTATAGCTTCATTCGAATAACTATTTTAAATATATGTTTAATGTTTTGGTAAAATTCATGATTCTATAATTAACAATTGGCATTAAAAAACATTTTCTTAAATCATTAAATGTACCATAAAGCCTTCTTATATTAATGTAATTTTGAAAAAAAAAACTTCGTCTCATCCGACCATAATGTGTTATTTTTAGATATATTTTCATTTTCATCCATTTAACTTTTTTGCATGTACCTACTCACAAGCTTCGACCATAAGTCAAAATTGTGGCACTTTAATAGCAAAAACATCCTTCCAGTTGTTCTAAATTTGAAACATTTTCGAGTTATTATCTTTATCACTTCCATTATAATATTGAAATTTCAAGGCTCTAGATTAGTAGTTTAGGAAGAAAAAAATGTAGTATAAACTCATATTTTGAACAAAAAAGTAACCTTTACATCAGGCAATATTGACCAAAAATAATATAGCAAGTTTGCACTTTAGATTCATATTTTGTAAAATATGAATTAGATATCAAACGGTATGGCATTTAGCATTCCTATATCTTAGGACAAGAGATGAGTCCCAAACAAATTTTCTGTGAAAATCTTGAGTTGATTTTTCATGATTAAATAATTTAGTTATAGTAATGATTTGACGATATTTTATTGAGTCTGGTATAAGTTGTTTTAATTATACCAGATATTTTGTTATTTTCAATTCTGTAACATGTAGTTTCATTACAACACTTTGATTGACAACCATGTATCAAAAACGGATCATATATATGGTATACAGACACTTAAACATACAAAGTAAAAGTTATGATTTTAATGAAGATACTACTGGTACTGTCAGCTAACACTGAAATGTAAACGTGTTAGCATAAAATATTCGTGAATGTAAAGTAATAAGTTTCTGTTTATCCCCTAATTCAATAGAGTACACAAATAATAAAAAAAAGAAGAAATTTGTGATGATTTCATCATTGAATGAAGTTCTTTCTGATGGTCAGCTTTTGAGCTCTGTCTAAAGAAGTAATTGATGACTTGTCTCAACTAAATGATGAATTTTGCTGTTACTTTCCTGACTTGAGAACTCAGCACGCAGGATCAACAAAAAATCTATTGCAACGACAAGTTGATGATGTGTTAGGAAATGCACAGGAGGAGTTGTTCATTGAGCTTCTTCTAGATTCAACAGCCAAGAATGTCTGCCAGTGCCAGGTGTTCATTGATGGAATCATATCCAAAAATAATTGATTTGGCAGTTAGAGTTATTTTATCTTTTTGCTTCAACCTACCTGTGTGAAAGTGGTTTTCCTTCATTACTTGCAATAAAATCCAAATCAAAGAGCAAGCATCCAGTCAAGTGTTCACTGGCTGAGACGGATCAAAGGATTTATTTAACTTAAATAATTCTTTTTAAATAAAAAATAAAATAATTCATTTATTTAACTAGTTGCTCAAAAAAACCACATTGAGAATTATTTCTCAATTAAGAAATTAATTATCTCCCATTAAGAAAGATAAACTATCATACTTTTTTACACCTTATGATAAGTTTCATTCACTGATATTTTGAGTTTTATTTATAGATTAACTTCATTCACACAGACTATACAATTTTTTTTATGTCAGCTTGAATGCTTAAAAATATAGCAAGAATATTATAAGGCTACTTTTACGTGGAATGCTTCTAAATATAACAACATTGTTATAACCTTTTTTTTTTGCATGGATTTCCCTAAAATAAAAAAGTTATAAATGGAATGTTTTCTGATTTCTTATAAACAGGCTTACAGCACAATCAGAGTAACAATGCTAGTACTATTAATGAATACTTTCAATTTTTGCACAAAAAAATTGCGTTAATTTTGTTGCCTTATCCTATTTCATTGCATTTCTACATGGTGCATATTTTAACAAAGACTAATGTAAAATATATAGTTCTTAGTGTTAAATCTTCTTTGTTTTTCGATAATATTAAAAAATGGAAATAATACTTTTTGTTTGTTTGTTATGTCAGAGCTGCCTTACCATAAATTACTGCCTTATTACATATTATTCAAGACATTACAATTTTTAAAGAGTATAACTCTACAAAAAATCACAATTATTCTATATTAACATGTTTCCTTCGTAACTAAGCATCTTCACAAGATTATATAACTACCATATGACATCAACTGACAAAACTCAGCTTCAAAAGCAGTGTTTAACAAAATAGAATATTCTATAAATTTTAATTAAATCACTCTACATTGTATCTCGGATACAAAGGGAATGTTTGATAGAATGAATTAGACTTCATTTGAATCATCACTAAATATACTCTATGTATAGAAGACATTAAATATTGATTTAGAATTTATATAATGGATTGTAACAATATAACCCTTAAATAATTAGAATATTCATTGTATCTATCACAGTAAAAATGGCCTTCCCTAAAGTTCTTAGGAAAGTACGGTGTTGGCATTACTGCAGTGGTCGTTTATGAGAGACCGACTTATATTCACAGTAATCAGGATTATCGTATGCAAGTAATGCACATGACCTTGTCATTATAAAAGAAGAAAAACAATGGTCCCACCCCCTTTGGTGAGGGATACTTCACTAAAGATAATAACGAAGCTCTTATTGAACGGTAACTTCTGTTACACGAGACCTATGGTAAAATAAAACAAAACCCAATTTTTCGCCAAAGAATATATTACATGAACTTGTACAAAAGTTCAGTGTAGTCTACTTCAGACTTTTTTTTTATGACTCAATTAAAACAAGTTGACGCTATTCTTTTAACAGATAGCCAAAACTATACAATCAAAACAGTCCTTTTGTTTTTGTGGCTCATTTTTTTCCTTTACACTCACCTCTTTTAACTATGTATTAGTTTATAGAAAACACTATTTTCCCATGTTTTTGAAATTATATCATCAAGTTTATTGAAACGCTTTAATAAACTTGAGGAATATCGAATGCGTAATTCAAATTGGATCACTCAAAATGTTTTCACTCAATTTTTAAGAACAAGTGATACCATCTAGTTACGTATTAGTTATTAATGTTTCTATATTAGTGATATTATTAATTATAATTATACGTAATATAAAACGAGTTTAATTCCTACCAAAAGCAAATGAAACTATTTCATTTCAAATAATTTAATATTAACTCTTCTGAGAACAAATAACAATGTAGATAATGAATATCATGAATTGTAGCGGAAAATAAACATATTTGATTGACAAGAGGATTCCATTTAATCCACTAGAAACAGATACATTTCATTTGATCAATTATTGCATTGCTTTTTGGATAATAAGAGCTGTTGAATGTACCACAAACATTTTATTTTCATGTTCATTAACTATTTATACAAATGAAATAATTGTTTTACATTTAATACAATAAATAAAATAATTAATTATTCTCATACAAAATGACACTCATGTATCATTAAGCTGATTATATCAATAATATTCATATAAAAAAATTAGGTGTGGCATACACTCAATTTTACTATAAGTAAAAAACTATCAAACTGGTTAACAACATAATGATTTTTGTTTCTTCAAAAGCTTTCTCAAAATTTTTATATCTTATTATAAAAAAATAGCTCTTTTGTTTTTTTTAAAAATTTAAATATTTTTCATTTGTTCTTTCTCTGATTAGATCATGAATCTTTATTTATATCGCTGTCTTAAAGTCATATCTGTTTATCGAATATAGTGGCGGCCAAAATCATTTCATCTTATTCTGTAAATCTCATTTGAATTGATTATTTTCAATATTTAAAAAATTGAATGAGAATGGATTAATTAAGCAAAGAAATAAATTGAAAGAATCAAATGGCTTATCATATTTTTATTTATATTCTGCGTGCAAAAAGTAATAACAAAGCTGTAAAACTTATAACTGATATAAAATCCTATAAAATTTTCACTAATGTAATATGATTGCAAATTAATGAAAAAAAAATAACACTTTAAATACCATATATATATACGAGTTCAAAATTCAAAAAGAGTAACACACAGAGTAAGGAAACACACTTAAAGACTCAAATTTTTGGGTAATCCGTATTCAGGATAAAAGAGAAAAGGTGACCAAGCACGTTGTTGACGCAAAATTACGAGTTCAAAATTACTCTTCTTGAATTTTGAACTCGTATTGTGTCCAATTTGGATCGTGTTTCGTTTTATTAAGTGAAATATATATATATATAGTTATATATATCATAGGCGTGTAGTCAACTGAAGCAAGGGAAGCAAGGGAAATAATGAAATCACTATTTCTATATTAGTAGAACCACTAAATTTTGCATTTTAAATTATGTGGAATTTAATGTTTCTTGATTTTATTTCATGAATATGTGCTGATGCTTCAATCTGGAGACTGGCGGCACGAAAAAATTAATTCAGGGGAAGTAACAGGGATATTTCTTCCCTCTGGATGGAATTATTCAACCTATTGCTTTGATAAAATGGCAAAATATCAATTTTGCGTTGATAGGGACAATCTAATAATGCTAATTCATCTAAATTAGTTTCTGTTAATATGAGTATGACGCATATAATCAAGAACGATACTTGTAACACTCTCATAGGAAAGAGGAAGCAATGTAGTAGTCTGCTTCCACCAGAAAAGCGATTGTATGCCGTTACAGAGGGATCAAATTAACCGATCTCAGTTTTCTTTCATCCATAAATAACCAAATAATGTAAAAAAAACCTTTAACATTAAAATATGTAGTGAAATTATATTTCAGAGGGCAGAGATAAAAGAGTTTAATAAAAAACAAACAGGTTTTACGAAGCAACGACAACCCTACTTCTACAGCAACACAACTCTCTTCTTATTGCACGATATTACAAAGACAGTCAATTTAAGTAAATAGATTTTTGATCGTATAAAAGAACAATAAATAAATGAAGCATTGTCTCAGGTAACAAAGAATTACCTTTCTAGTTAAATTACTAGTTAAAATTTAACAAGTTTTGTTACTCTACCGGTAACAAGTGCTTTAGTTGAGCGCTAATTTTCTTATCAAAGAAGAATTTTCAATTTTACTCAAAATTCGCAGGGACAAGAAACATTAAGCATATTTTACTCATTGGAATAGGAACAGGTTTTTTAAAGAACATCAAAAACGATGCATTCTTTAAGAATATTATTGAAAATTTCACCATGAACGAAACAAGGATTGAACTAACATTTAAATGAAATGGGTAAGTTTATATTGTTTCTTTACACTTGAAAAGTAACTATCACGAATACACAATAAGAAATAGGAAAACAAGACTAAGACCTTTCAACCGTAACAAGCGGTCTTCGTCAGAGCTAAAAATCCAACTGAAACAGTAGATGTAGAAAACATCTGGTGAGGGGTTGAGAAGAGTGGGAGGGAAGAGTTTATTTTAAAAGGATGAAAGCGCAGGAAAGGACTAATGTCCAGAAAGGGATGTTTGGGGAAACAAAGGAGTACAGTAAGAAAGAGTAAAAAACTATCAGCTAGCTGTCAACCCTCTTAGAAGAGGCTATTGCCCTCGTAACGAAAGTATCAAGTTTGAAAAGACCGTTGCTAATGTTTATAATATTTGATCTAGTAAATTTAATTAGAGACGATTCATTAATATTTCTTAACAACATTGAAGTCAAATATTATAAACATTAGTAACGGTCTTTTCAAACTTCATACTTTCGTTACGAGGGCAATAGCCTCGTCTAAGAGGGTTGACAGCTAGCTGATAGTTTTTTACTCTTTCTTACTGTACTCCTTTGGTTCCCCAAACATCTCTTTCTGGACTTTAAAATACCACTCTTCCCTTCCACTCTTCTCAACCCCTCACCCGATGTTTTCTGCATCTAGTGTTTCAGTTGGGTTTTTGACTCTGACGAAGACTGCTTGTTACGGTTGAAAGATCTTAGTCTAGTTTTTCCATTTGTTATTGTGGTTTGATCATTGATTGTTATTTCATGTGTTTATGTGAAATCTTTTTATATATCTACTATTGGAAAGACAGACAAAGGTTTTCTCACCTAGATAAAGCAACATCAGTATTCTGTTAGACAAGTGGATTATAAAAGTGCCTTGTTCAAACACATTCAAAACACAAGTATTTAATTAACTGCAAAGAAGAAAAAGAAGTAGTATTTATATGGACTGAAAGAAAAACAAAGTTTGTAAAAAGCGCTCTCATAAAGAGCTTTTGTAAGTTTGATCAACAATAACCCAGGACATTTTAAATTGGATGAAATTATAATTGACGGAATCGTCAAAGAGATTAGGATGAGTATTACTTTAACATGGATAGACACAGCAATGGTGCCAACTTTCTAATTAACTAACATGTTCTTTTTTATTTATTATTTGCATGTTTAAATGAAAGACCTGGGGGCAAGAATCCCTTAGCCTTTGTGATAAATTACTTCAATATACGTATATATATATGTATATATACACGTTATCGTTGAAAATACGGTCCGAAGCGGACAAACATAGTTCAAATGTAGAAAAAAAAACATAGAGAAATTAAAAGACACACTTACAGTCTCTAATTTTCGTCTTCAGGAGAGATAAGAGAGGGAAACAATCGCTCGGTCTCCAACCGTCTCTGAACGAGTGCGAGATTAAATATATATCATATATACCATATATATCCATAACAAGATTTCACATAAACACGCGAAATAACAATCAATGATCAAACCACAAATTGAAAAGGGAGACTTTGACTCTGATGAAGACCGCTTGTTACGGTTGAAAGATCTTAGTCTTGTTTTCCCATTTCTTATTGTGGTTTGATCATTGATTTCACGTGTTTATGTGAAATCTTTATATATATATATATATATATCTCAGATTTTTAATAATTAATTCATATTGGAAAATTAAATACCATTTTAATTTTGAAGTATGACAATCATATATATAAATTCTTAAATAACTAAATGAAAATCCTTAACTGGAATTATATTTCTGTAATGAGTTTAAACTTCTTCCATCTCTGTTCTTGCTTTGTTGCTACATCGCATCGGTGGTAGAGTCAGTTTAGCAAATGTCTCTTATAAAAGTGTTACATTCCTGCGCTTATTGTAGAAATAGTATACTAGGATTTTATGCTCACCCCTTTTATAAAAGTACTGGCCTCAGTGTTGAAACGCTGCTGCTCTGTATGTTTTCAGTATTAGATCAGCATTCATGAGATTCGTTTGTCGTTTATGATGACCTACTCATCAGTAAGCTGTTAGAAAGACACAAAACAAGTAAAGCAATTATTTAAACATTAGATATCTTTTGTACAGAAGGGAGAATTGATTGAGTGTACTATGATAGATTTTCTACCAATGTTGCAGTAGCAAAGGAATAACTTACTATCATAGCATATTTGATCAAGAGGTGTTAGCGACAAAGAAATGTATCAATAACTTCAAGATTTCGTAAAAATAATTAATTACATTAAAACTGTTCTTTTAATACTCTTCTCTTTTAAAATTCTTATTTAGAAATGGTTTAGATTTGAGCTCCCTACTGATCCAAATCAAATATACGGTGACTTTCAAGCGGACAGACTTGAAGAAGACTATTCGCCTTCAAAAGGAAAGTTAGCCTCTTTTTTGTATTAGATAACAACTCAAATCTGGCAAAATATTTCCCAAATGAAAATAAGCTTCCAAATTCTGTTATTCATCAGAAAAACTTAATTAAGTTATTGAAATTTAATTTGCAAGGAAATGTTTTTGCATAAGCATTTTGTTTCCTTAAGAAAATGTATTACTTAATATATGGTTTTTGAAGGCAAGAAATAATTGTTTCGAGATATTTTGATGGATAGAAGAGTTTACTGCAGAAAACGAGCTAAGTTTTGAAATAATCAAATCAATCATAATTGAACACCTGAAATTTTTAGGGAGTTTAAATAATATTTTGTTCAAGGATCTGAGATGAACCAATGTAATTGGTTCCGAAAAATATGTTCGTTTGTTGAACTGGAAATAGTGTATCATCTTACATTAAAAGCACAGGACAAATTGCAAAACAATCGTCTGATTGTAATCTAGAATTTATAAAGTTCAATGAGAGACTAATTCTCTTAGGGTAAACACCGAATGAGATATCCAGACTTGTCAGGATCTGACATAGGAACTCTTCTACTTTTTACTTAGTCATGTGAAAATGATTTTTTGGCACTAATGAAACTCAAAACAAATCATCTAACCAGTGTATGAAAGATTAATATAGTTCCGAATACGTTTTGTTAATTTTTTTTAGATTAGACTAAACTGCCAAAATAAATAAAAATGAAAAGAAAATTGCTTTAATGATATCTTTATAACGATGTCTTTGTAAATATCTGATCAAAATATAGTAAAAGTAAGACAATGCAATATTATTTATTTATTACACTTTTTAATCTGATAACACTCTTCAATGAAACACTTTTCATAATAATTTTATAACAGGTTCATGGCGCTTTAAACAACAAGCTATTGAAATGACTATTTACTTTTCTTAAAAACTATGGAGACTTCCAACTTTACTACCAGTTGTAGTTACAGCTCTAAAAAGTAACTTTTGCAGGTATTGGGTTCTTAAATACACACATATTAGTACGTTTTTCACAGGGGTGTACTGAACTAAAATTAGAGATAAGTTATGCACGAGTTTTTGTTCATGTTAGAGCATTTTATTTCTGAAACTATTTCCAAAACTCATTGTAATTGGACTTCCTTAATTTACCAAACATTTAATACTATGTCAAGCACCAACATATTTAGACAGCACTTGACCATCTGCAGCTTTTAGCAGTGGCATAGCAAGCTGTGGAGGGGTGGGGGTCCACCCCGGACGCTCGTGCCAGGAGGGCGTAACATAGAAAATAAAAACAAATTAAAAACCTAACAAAATATCTGCAATTTTATACCAATATGAGTTCTTAAGGTCGTAATATGTTTTATATTTTATGTTTTAATAATGTTTTTAAACGGATTTTTCAACTGTATATTGGCAAATTAAAAAGAAATATATTTTAAATTTTTCAAAACTAGTTTCTTAAAGGAGTTGAAAGTTTATTAGATTTGTTTGTGTAGCCAGTTAATTTAATTTAACAATTTTTTATAATTTGAATTATACGTTTTTGTTTTGAAAATGTTTAGTTTTCTTTGAATACATATACTTTGTATATGTATGCGAGTACTGTATTAAGATGTAAGTCTGGGACTAATAATAGCAGCCTAAAATTAGATTCTTGATTTTAATTCCAAGAAAATAAATATGTTGAGGAGTTTCAAGAATTTTGAAGGTAAATGGTTTATCAAGGGTCAGCGATATCAGAGGGAGGTGGCAAAAAAAGTTGTTACGTCACAGGCTTTTAGGGAAGTAATATGATTAATAAGTACTAAAGACGCAAACTTGGTAGTAGCGAGAAATTAAATAGGCAGTTTTCATTTTATTAATATATTTTCAAAAAAAAAAAAGTAAAAAAAAAACTTGCAATGAAGAATAAAACTCATGACAAATTGTCGTGTTGGTAAACATTAAGGGGTGTGAATAATAATGACTGGGTGAGTTATGGGGTATTTGGTCAATAATACAGAGCTAACAATAGACAACTAACTGTGCGGGTTTTGATAAATGATGAAAAACTGCCTGACTGGGGACGATATTCCGGGCTCCTGTCACGTCCACCCTCTTTGTTTAGTAACACAAATCAGACATATATTCGCATTCTCCAAGGACCCACAAAAGTGTTTTAATATAAATTACATTTCTAGACAAACAATACAAGCTTCTGGTCTCCTACGTTACAACTCTACTTCTCTCATGGTTTCCAACAATAAGAAAAACATTCAGAAATGATCTTAGTCATGAATTCAGTTCATTAAAATTAATCATTGCCTGTTATGTATTTGAAGATAATACAGACTCTAAAAACTCAATATTTCTACAATAACTATTGAAATTCATTTTTTTTTTCATTAGAGTCTTCATTAGAATCTCACTCGAAATTAAAACTTTGTGTGTGTGAGAGAGAGTGAGTGTGTGTGTGCCCGCGCATGTGTTATATATGCATTATTAATTAATTATTAAGTATTATTTATGCTTTTTTTCTCTACCAAAGTGTGGTTAATGTGTTAATGTATTAAAAATTTTAAGATATTCAGAACGTTAAATACGTAAATCACAAAAATAAACTTGTTATAATTCCCTACTTTAAAAATCTATTTTGTTTACATCAACTTAGTAATCAAAACAAACTAATTAAAAAATGTTCAACAAATTTTTAATTTTTTTTAATGAGTTAATTTGAAATGTTAGAAGGACAAAATATTAAAACTATAACAATAAATGCTACTGTGTACTGCAGATGAAAAAATATCTGTGTAATGAATATATTTGGTCGATCAATAATGTATTGTATAGAAAAAGTTACTATTCGGCAAATTCATCAGGTTTGTAAAGTTATTGTTGAATTTAACTGTAGTTTGAAAAAAAAAGAGACATTCATGTAGGTTAAAAGTTAAACGAGTGTTATTTAGAAAGATTTACTTTAAAAGAAAGTAGTTCATTCATAAAACGCTGTTGTTAATTGATTGATGTCGAGAACGAGTTTGTGTTGAAAAATAGTAGCATTGAAATTAGTGTTAGTGATGAACTGAAACTTTTCTAGAATGAACTAGTGGAATAAACGAAGAAATACTTTTAGAGTTATTATTACTCATTTTCTCTCAATTTGATTGTGCTCATCCGGATGTGTGTGTCTGTGTATGTTCAATAACATAATGATAAGAATAGAGACAGCCGCAATACTCACTACGGTAAGTACAATTTTAATCTACCCGGAGTTATAACAGTTTGATGCTGCCTCTTGATCAGGGAAATTCTACTTAAAACGTCGATTGGATGCTCTTTACAACTGAACGTGCATTTTTACGCAAAACACTACATGATAATAGTTAGATATATGCTAAACAACTTCAAATAAATCACTGTTAAAAGAAATTATAATACAGAATAAAATAGTTTTATTGAGTTGATTAGAGACCAGCACTCGTTCAAGACTTGATGGTGGAGAACTCTGTGCTAATGTCATAATTGTTTTAATGTTGGTGGAGAATACAATGTAGTAATAGTAGCAATATAAGTATGCCCAGCACTGTGGAAGAACAATCATCATTAAGCCAAAATTGTAGAAGGAATAAAGGAATAATAAATATGCAAATTATCATCATAATAAAGAAGGTCTCACTTTAGTTTTAATCCATCCTTAGTGGCTAAAAAAAAAAAAAAAATAATTATATTCAATATCAAGTATTGCCGGCTGTAAGGATAAATTGTTAGTTTTAATTTCCAAGTTTGCAATAAAACTCTCCCTCACGTTGTTGACCCTTTTGTCACCCTTCTAGAATGGCCCACTCTCCACACGGTCCTCCCAGTCGCTATTTTCTATCCTTCTCACACCTTCTTTCCTTTCTTTCACACTTATATTACCTTTTCTCATCAGTCTTTGAAGGAGTCTCATTCTCTCTTCTATCTCATCTGCATCCTTTTTCTTTTCTCTATTAAACAAACATGTAATTATACGTCCAATGTGTGTACAGCCTTTTCATCTATTCTCAGTTGAATTGTCTACCAAACACTACAGATACCAACTATTAGAAATAACTTATGCTTATGGTTAAAGAAGGAGGAAAAGTTATCTGGCAATGTAAATATTGATATTTATTTCTTACCCTCAATGTACAAACTTTAATATTCACAACTATCTCAGATGTAGAAAATAAGACTTATAAGTTATACGTAATTGTTTAAAATTAAAAAAAAGTAATTTCATATAGTTGAGTAGGCAATTTAAAAGAGTGTGCAAAAAAATAAATACATTAGCTCCTTTCTCGGGTTTGACAGGGTCACAAGGGAACAAATATAGCACCAAAAATTATTTTTTATTTCTTTTTGTCTAAATTACGGCTATTTTAATTTGTACATTACTTAAAATACAGATAGTTTTAGCGACGAGCATTGGAGCCAAAGAAAGCTTTTACGGCGTGAAGTCATTTGGATCATACACCTCGGCTTTTGTTTGGTGTATTTTGTTGCTCAACATGAATTTGTTTGAATAATAAGGAAAGAAAAAATCTAGAGTAGCCAACACTCCACTTTACTATCAGTACACATAGTATCTAACCGTTAAAATCTAACTAACAGTTCATTAGTTTCTACTAGAATCTAACGGTTCATCTATAATCTACACTATGAGGCCAATTTTTTGTAAAATACCAATTTACACTGTTAAGGATTGTGGACTGTAGCGTGTACACAAACATTTGGATTCACTCACGCCCATTCATACACACACAGACATCATGAGAAAAAGTCTCGAAAAGTCTTTGGGAGACTCAAAACATTTAATTCTGTCAAAATTTCAACGTAGAATTTTTTCACAATCACTATAATTTACTTATAACAAAGTAAACATTTCAAAGTCAATGTAAAACAATGTAAATAAATGTGAACAAATCCGACAATAATTGTAGGTGGTCCACTAATCTAAGATGAGTATGTATCCAAAGTTTGTGGCCACACTACGGTCTAGACACTTCGATGGATTAAATTGACATTTTACACAAAAATGGCCCTCATAGTAGTAGATGTGCTGCATAGTTTAAGAGCAATTACACATTATGGAAAAGCCACTTTTTTTTACCAAAAACCTGTATTTAAACAACTTTTTTTCTCTCCTGAATTACTAATTTAGAGTCTTAAAATTATCTTTGAGGCTACAAAACCAAAAAATAAAAAATATCCTTAGATTTTTAAAACAACAGGATATATTTTTTTCAATGAAATGTAAACATTTGGATTTATAATTCAATATGAAAGCTTGTGAGAGTGATACAACTCATTCTGTTTAACCGATCAAAATGAAACTATACCTAAAAAGATAACTTTACATAGAAAATGAAGTGAGATATTTTTTTTCAAAATAGCATTAACTAATATTACGTTAAAGTATAGTCTCTGTTTTCAAGAACTGTTTTTTTTTTCATTAAAAAAACTATGAAATTTTGTCAAAAAACTGGTACAAAAAATGAGCAATTTATACCAATAAAATAATTAAATTTCATTACGGGAAAGACCAATAAAGCTACAAGCACTGAATGTTTACCCTGGACTAATGAGTTACTTGCGTGATTTATGTAAATTATTAACATTTATTTACATTGAGTTCGAATTTTTTTGAGTGAATCCACTGAAATAAAATTGACCTTTAGAAGTTTAATAAAATAGTTTTAAATAATTTAGGAATTTAATGTGAGATGTAAAAGAATAAAATTTTCACTTTAAATCAAAGCCAACCGAACGAATAATTTCTAATGCTTTCCATTTTATGATAGATTTGTCTCAAAAAATGCTCTCATAATTCTAAATGTTGCATCCTTGATCAAAACTTAATATCAGATGTAAATTTTTTTCTCTTTATGAATCATATAAACTTGGGTAATATTGAAGTGTGAGAAATGGACTCTTTTTTATTATGTGGTTGATAAATATCTAGAGTTCTAGTATATTATATGTATCAGTGGTGTGATATCCAAAAATAAGCATATATATTGATAAGTAGATCAATTACTATCTGTACTACCTCCAGGAATGAAATACTAATAAGCATTTCCCATTTAGAAATTTATATTATGCCCTAATGGGGCATTATATGTTAGATGCCCTAAAATTTTATATTAAGTTTACTTTTAGTAATGTTGATTGTAGGTCGCGTTTATATAAATATAAACAGATTATATTTATATTGTTTCTAAAGCAATCGGCGAAATAAAATTATGGTTAGTGAGTTAATGCAAACATTTGAACTGTTTTAATAACTTTATATGAGATGTAAGGTGAATAAAATCATGCAAAAGAATCCATGTAAACAAAATCAAATTTCTGATGCTTTATATGATATGATGGATTTACCTAACTATACATCTTTAAAGGATGGATTTAATAATATATAGAGAACTTGTTTACTTAAGAAGTAAAGTATTAGAATTTGTTTACTTAACTACTAAGGTATTTGACGTCATACGAAGATTGCAAACTCTTTGCTTAATACTTGATCACATTTAATCTTTATTCGCGCTAATCATCTATTAATAGACAAAGATTCCCGTCAAATCATGCCTATAACTATAGAAGTGAGGAATGATTCTCCATGCACATATATGAAGGTCATTAATGAACTTTTAATCTGAAGTTGAGTTTAGTCACAAGAATTGCTTAGGTAGTATGACAGCCTAGGCAGTCTTACAAGTCTGATTAGTTTCAGGTCAGATGTCAGATTCATCGCTGATTTCATGATTCTTATAACTAATGACAACCAAATGAAAAGAAATGGCATATATTGATAATAAAATACCAGTTGGTGGTCAATGGGTTTGTTATTATAGTAAAGCTGATTGTAGGCCACTTCCGATACAGTAGGTCAGTTAACTGACTTAAACAGTGGTTAGTTAACTTCTGGCAGTACTATTCATTCCATCATAACTAAAAATTTAAGGTTCAGTTGTTGGTTATAATCTCATATCTTTTGAGAGATATCAAAACTTATGTGGTGTTTCATGGAGAGAATATAAAGTGTCTTTGTAAAAACTTTCTTTCGTTTTTGGGTAATGGTAGAACAGCAAGAATGTTGAGAGTCTACCTTGGAAACATACTGATAACTGTAACAACAAACTTACAACCATAAAATCACAATGTACAAAATATACTCTTGATAAATATAGTTGAATATATGTCAATGTTATTCCCTCTTTTTGGAGTCTTATTAGTGTTATGTCAATAGAAAAGAGTATGAGGGTTTTTAAACAAGGTTTAATCTTTATTATTTTCTTTTATTAGTATCTTTATTAACATTTTAACTTTATATTGATTGCTTGATGTTATAAAGTGTTTTAACTAACATATGCATTATTAATTAATTTTATTAATGAAGCAAATAAGCAGGTCTTAACTGCATACTGTAAGATTAAACTTATCAACAATACAAAGAAGACAGTTTCTACATGGAAAGACGAGTATTCATTTTGACTTTCGTTACTATTTCACTTAATCTTGAGAAGTGTTCCTTATTATTATTCCATCAATCCCCTACCGTATTATTCCTGCAATGGAAGCTAAAAGTGAAGCAATTATTACTAAGACCCCTTCAAAACTGGGATTAATCCATCCATTAGAGTCATCGTTGCTATGAAAACCAGATGCAATTTCAACCAAGAGTTCACACAAGGTCAATAGTCAGAGATCTGTGGCTCCCACGTCACATGCACAAGTCAGTATGAATACTTTCTATTAAAAAATTGGTTTTTGTCATATTTATATTATCACAATTAAGCACAACAATCAAAGAAAATAAATGTTTAATCTCTAAATAATTCATAAACTGTTTGAGAGAAATAATTTTAACCATTACAGTAATTTTTACAATTTATACTTATTACTAAAAATCCACTAAAAAGTTCTAGGCATATTTGATACAGGGATTTATTCATTGTTTAATAATGTGATTTAATGTTTGAAAAGATTTTATACAATGTAATAACATTCCAATGTTTATTTCTTAGTTTCAATGTTTGTTATCAAACTCCTGCTTGGGTTTTAGGATGAAATAAATGTATTCATTAATTTATTATATGGGCTCTTTGGGTTATGATAAACGCTGGCTGTGTTATTAAAATGTTGTTTTTCTGGAACTCAGTACTCTCAGTTTGTATATTAAAAATTAACCAAATTGGAAACGTTAATCAGTTTTCAAAGATCACTCTGAGGATGACGTATCACATCATGTCTACATCTATATTTGTAAAAGTCAGAAGCTGTGAAAGATATACATAGCTTTCAGAAGGTGGGCTGAAAATTTAACAACTTTAAGAAAGTTTTTTTTTTTTTCTTATGAATAAAATTCAGGACAACGGCAGCCAGTTATGCTTTCGGTTGATCGCTTAATTTTGTGGTCATCGTGACAGTGTTTACAAATGGTGATTTTATAAAACATTACCTCACCAACGTTACAGAAATAATGTTCCAGATTATACAGGATTTTAAAAATGTGAGTTTATCATGGATTACAGTTACACTATTACACTATTGGAGCAGCAGACAGTATTCGAATTAGGTAGGCGATGGAGAAAGTTTAAAACATCAAAGTATTAAAAAAGCCATTACAAGTAGATTTTAAGGTAACAATCAAGCAAGTCGTGAGTTCTGTCAAGTATAAAAAGTCTAAAAAATAAAACCTGGCTAAAACCAATAACATAGCAGAAATCCAAACTGTCAGTACGCACCAATAACTATTTGTTCTGCAACTCCCCCCGAGGAGATAACCGAGCCATTATAGAAAAACCAATTTATAAACAACTTTTCAAATCTATTTGTTTGCACCATTAACTCAAAGCTTTAATGAAAAGAAAAAAAAAAGCTTAGTTTTCATGAACATTTAATTTCTGGCTTAATGAAAAGAATCATTTGTAAAACAAAGTTTTAAATTAATTTGAGAGCCTTGCTTAATCTGCCTCCTTTAATAAAGCACTAAAAGATTATAATGATTTTCCATAAATTACAAAAATAAAAAAAGTTGGTTACTTCCCTTGGACATGATAAAAAAAAATTAATACATTGAGCATCAAATCAATTTCGCTTTTTAAAGGAATCACAAAAGATGTGATTTCAGTATAATATTGTAGTATCTTAGGGTTGAAAATACTCCTACAAAATCCTTTTGATACTGCTAACAGTTGAATATCTGCATCTTATTTTTAGCCTAGATATCACTTGTATATGTATGTAGACTACACAGTAAATTTGGAAACCCTACAGTATTTCGTTGATTAGAAAACTCCTATTCTTTGAAAACGCTGATTAGTTTTTAAAGAGCACTCTGAGGATGAGGCATCACATCATGTCTACTTCTATATCTGTAAAAGTAGGAAGCTATCAAATGATTCCTTGTTAGCTTACCAATTTCATTGTAAAAGAGTGTGTTTCTGTTTGAAAATCCTTATTATCAAAAAAATGTTCTAAAAAAAAACATTGTACAACACGATCTGAAATATGATAGTTGTCATATTCAGTGTATTAAGGGGCCAATTGGAACATCACCGTTTGTTTCACACACGAAATTCATAGTAAAACTCCGTATGATTTCTTTTATCTAGCTGAATAAAAATTCCAAATGTTTCAAAATTGGGGAAGGGAGATTAATATTCATAATATTGATAAATAAATAATTGATAAATATACGAATTTAAGTCTTCCAAGACTAACTACGTTTATCGAAATAGTAGTTTGTCGAGACTAATTTTACCTTAACAGTACATTATAATTTGATTAATCTGTCCACATGCCAAAAAGCTACGAGAAATCCTTAATTTGAAACAAAAATATTTAAAAGAAGTAAATTATGAATACTTAATAACAAATAAAACATATAACATAACCTTACGTTAGAGACTGAGTTGGTAAAGGACGGAGGAGGCTGAGGGTGTGGAGGTAGAGGATGTGATGGGACGTGGAGCGTACTGTAGCTTATACTCTAATTTACACTACGTAACTTAGCTTATTTATTTTTCTTGTTTTAAATTTTATGCTTCATTTAACTTTAAGTGAATCCTTGTTTACTTCGTTATTATACAGAGAATTTTTTAAATTTTGTTTTCAATTTCTTTTCTTTCTAATTTCCACCTTGATCTTCTTCACTTCCACTCACTTTTTTTTATTTCTTGTTTCACTTCCGCTCGTTTCATGACGTTCACTATGCGATACTTTGAATCATTGTATGCTGAGATGAATTTTGGTTCAATCTACGTCGTATATAAAAATATTCATATGTCGGTATGTCCGTTGGTCGAAGTGCCACTGTTAGATATTGAAGTTACATATTGATCTTCCTAAACAGTATAATGATTTTAAACAAAACAAACAGTATAATAAATAAATACTGAAATATTGTATTTAAATTGTTTGTTTTTTTTTGCCCGCTAAGTGATTTCAATTTTAAGAGAATTTGAAATTGAGTAGTGAATTATACATTGCATTGAGTTGCTCTTTAACGCTTTTCTGGGAAGTTGTTGGAAAAGACGATTACAGGTAGAAATCAGTTGAGAGGGATTATAGTTATATTCTATCCACTTTATGAAAGTGAAGATCCGCCGGTGGTCGAAATGCTCAATATTATGTGGACAGGAAAGCGATGTTTACACTCACGTAGCGTGATTTGATTGATTCTGTGGGATATTGAGAGCCAGCTCTCTCAGAAATCACGGTCGACCGACTGCAGTCTTTTATCAAATCTCCCTTGATTCTAAGTAATTCCCTATTGATACACTCTCCACACATAATGATAGCCTTTAGTGGCAGACTGATTAACTGAAGTGCTGTTTCAAGAGCCATTCATTGATTAGGTATTCGGGGGAACAGATTTTAAGTTAATTCCACTTTGTCAATAGAAACAATTATCTTGAGAATACAGTTGAACGTTTGTTTAATGATAAAGCATGCATAAATGCTGTTTAAATAAATAGAAATAATTTATTTTAGTAACAATTTGAAATTATCAATATTATTTCATAGTAATATCTATAATTCAAAAGTTATATTCTGTTATAACTTTAACAGTTAATAACTGTAACTGTAAAAGCTATACTTTTTATAAGTTTGTTATTAGCTATAATCTTCTTTACATTATAGAATTTTGTTTATGTTGTGACTCAATAATTTAAGTCATTTATTTTATATTTTATCAATTCTCCTAAACAATATGCTTCGTTGATTTGTAAATAATTCTACACTTTAAACTGACAAAAGCAAGCTTAAATGTAATGTTTTAATACAGTAAACTGTAAAGAATTCACCCTACTGTTTACAGTATTACCAAGGACTATAGTAAAGAACTATATAGATCGTCGTCAGTTTTTTAACTTACACTATTTTTGTCCTGGTTTTTTAACAACTTTTTTAACCCATTAATAATTTCCCTTCCAACATTTGTCATCACTCCAGTGAAAATGCCTCTTTTCAACACAAAAAAAAAAACAGAAATGATAGATATTACAACAAAGCTAATAGTTGTTATTTCTGTGACATGTTTTACTTTTAGATTTGTAATTTCATAAAATATTCGTGGCAAAAAAAAAATAAAAATTCTATGTATGTAAATCTTCGAAGAAATATTTAAAATGATAAACTTTTGCCATAAAATACTAAGAAGTAACTTTCAGGTTCTTCAAAATAAGGCAAAAACAATGGGATTCATATATGTATGAAGAACTACATGTAGTTCATTAACTACATGTATCGCGAACATTATATTTGTTTAAATAATGCGACATTTATTAGAACACTTTCATTTCACAACCGTGCATCATATCATAAACATCATAAACTACAGAGTTGATTAAAATGTCTGTTGCATTTAATTTCGTTTAATAACATTTAACTAACAATCTTATTGGTGTTGATTCTGATAACATAAATTAGAAGCATATGAAAACAAATTCAGTTTGAACAACAGGTTCATTACATTGTGTTTTAGTTTACACATTTTAGAGTTCATTTGCCATTTGTGGTAATTGAAGTGGGTTGAAATTTAATTATAGCTAACTAGTTTAGATTATTTATTTTACAATGATTGTTTGTTCCTTAATTAACTGCCCACCGAGTAAAAGCCTTTTCTGATGTCGTAAAAAGAACAATAACGCCACTTTTCATACAAGTAACTCACAATAAAAACCGGTAAGTTTATTCACACTTAAAAATGCTATCTTGAGGTATAATATTATTTTTTCGAATATTAATAATTTGATATTGTAATAATAATATTGATATTAATAATAATACTGACAGATCAATATTGGTTGATCTCTCAAATGGTGTTACCAGTATCGTGTCCACAAGTTTCAGGAACCTATTAAAACGTTTTGCATTTAATTATACAAAATAAATTTACAGTTGGTTAAGCAAGTGTAGTTTTTTCAGTCATGGATTTCGTTGGTTTCATAGTAATTCTAAAGTTTCAACATTCTAAAGTTAGCAGTTAAGTAAACACACAATGCTGTCTAAACCACATTATAGCCAGAAAATTGTTTTCCATGATGCTCTATTGTGCAAATACGATAGGGATCACATTAACTATGCGACTTAATTTTTGCGAAAATATGAGTTTGATCGATTCATTAATATCATCTGAGGGTCAGATGTGTTAAGACACAATAACCCACACAAACACACACACACACACACACACACACACACATAAATATATATATATATAAATATAAAAAGATTTCACATAAACACGTGAAATAACAATCAATGATCAAACCACAATAAGAAATGGGTAAACAAGACTAAGATCTTTCAACCGTAACAAGCGGTCTTCGTCAGACCCAACAAGAGTTGGGTTTTTGACTCTGACGAAGACCGCTTGTTACGGTTGAAAGATCTTAGTCTTGTTTTCCCATTTCTTATTGTGGTTTGATCATTGATATATATATATACTTATTTTCTTTTAATCGAGGTTTCGGCTAGCTTCAAACAATACAACTCCTTTAAGACGACGTTTCGTTTATATTTGTAAACTTTTTAGGGTTACATCAAAACCGAATTTAATTATAATAACATGAAAAAAGTTTTATAAGTTACAATATTTAATTAATATACATAATTACCTTGGTATTTTACTATTGCAAAGAACTAACTACATAACCGATGTATTCAAATCAGCCTATAGTGTAGCTCCTAGCGACAATTTTAAGAACATTGTTTATTACACTTGATAAGATAACAACTTTTTTTTTTTAAAAAAAAAGCTTTTTGTTAGTAATTAAAAAATATGTCTGTATTTTCCAGTTCCTTTTTTTGATAAGGTTTTATTGGTTTTTTTAAAAAAAAATTGTTGACTTATCCAGTTTAGTATAGAATGTTCGTAAAACTGTCTCTAGGAGCACCACTATAGGCTGATTTTAATATAACGGTTATGTAGTTCCTTGCAATAGTAAAATGTGGCCCTGAAGATGTAACGGTTATGTAGTTCCTTGCAATAGAAAAATGTGGCCCTGAAGATGTAACGGTTATGTAGTTTCTTGCAATAGTAAAATGTGGCCCTGAAGATGTTTTCAAATATAGTGACACATATAGGCTTTCGTATTGTTTGAAGTAGACCAAACCTCGATAAAGAAGAAAATAAGTGTTCAATATGTGTTCGAGATTAGAAACATTGAATGTGTATATTTATATATATTCTTATTAAAAAAATAATCAGAAATAGACTAGAAACGTAAATTATTCCAAATCTCAAACTAATTTTTTTATGCTTGCTATACTTTACTATAGAAAAGTAAGAGAGAAAATAACAATTTTGTTAATTTAAAAGCTAATTAACTAAACCAGGAGGCAGAAACCAGGGCTGAGAAGCAGGTGAGAAGATATTACTAATGAGAGTAATAAACACTTAGTTCATCCTGTTCGTTTCTCCTAGTCAAAACCATTAGAAAATTTCTACAGAGCTTGAATTATTAATGGAACTTTGATATAACTTATGTAATATAGCATTATATATTTTTATAAATCAGTTGTTATTTTAAATGTTATTATGTGGAGTAATTCACTATATCTTTTGAATAGCGTTATGGAATATTCCCATTCCGTCCGTTAAGGAGACGGGACGAGCAGAGTGTTTATTAATCTCTATGTTAATATCTTCCCACCTGCTCCACAACCCATCCCTGGCTTCTAGTTTAGTTGATTGCCTTTAAACCTAAAATAGCCTGTTGTTCCCTTTCTTACTTATCTACAGTAGCATACAAAAAATCGTTTTAATATTTTTGTTGAATTTACATGATTGAGGTCCCTAAAGTCCATTTCTAGAGTTTACTTTTCTTATTATATTGTTATTTAATAATAAGAATTGACTGTTTCTTTGTATGTGTGTGTGTGTGTGTGTGTGTGTGTGTGTGTGTGTGTGTGTGAGGTGTGTGTTTGTGCATTTAAATATCTGTATGCACGCTACAAATGACACAATTTTGTCATATATTTCCATCAAATTCATACTGGGTCCCATAGAGTAGGTGTTCTCTATTTCATTTGTACAATGTCATTATATAAAATTATATTTTTACTAAATGGGATTTTAGACAATATTATGCAACCATTTAAGTAGAACGATGTAATGTACTATGTGTTGCGATTCACACGTAGCACTGGAATCAGGTAGACAGCTGTAACTGGTAACTTTAGAATGAGTATAACCATGAGATCAGCTGAAGATATAACTGAAAAAAACCTTCACTTAAAACAATTCTAAAGGGATTTTCTATGATTAAATGTAATTTGTTTGACTTCTGATTGATTATAATTACAAAAGCTATCCATCACACTCTGGCTATAGGTTCAAATTGTTCATACCATAAACTAGAGAACATTACAAGCGCTATTGTCCCTACCTATAGCAGAAAGTCAAAGTAATGTTGACATTTTTCCCATGCAATAACGATTTTTTTTCATTAACGAATGGTGTTCTGGCAGATACTATAGTTAACCCAAACTGAATATATCAACCCTATGTTTAATTTGAAGATTCAATGCAAAATAAAGATGCGACCTGATCGTCATGTTGCCTGCCTAATGTAAGTGACCGAACGGCCACATAGTACAAGAATCAGGTAGACAGCTGTAAAATCACAAATCACTTCGACTTCGGTGCAGTGTAGTGCAGTTGATTAGTTCACTGGGATGCACACGACTGCAGTGGCTCTTTTACTCCACATCAAGTTATAGAGAGGCATGTTAGATTAATACAACAGTCTGTACCTTTTCCTACAAGTATCTAATTTCTTACTTCGTTCAAGTTAAATAGTTGAGTTCAAATAGCAATACTATTTCATTTTGGTGAGCTTGTAAACCTTCTTTCGTAGGCCCGTTAGGAATGTATTATCAACTTTTTTACAAATATCTATTCCTTTTTCCCCTGATAATTTTAGACAATCAACTGGAAGACAATTTAGACGAGTCTCAATTAAATTTATGCTAGGTTTGTTCTTTTCTAATCCAATACTTGTATTTTTTTGCACCTTATAACTTTACTATACTTTTTCCTCATATGCTCTCTAATTGACTTTCTTTGAACTTGATGTAAATTGATTTTCATCATAGTCGAAGTGTATGGAACATATAAGCTGATTTATGAATATATATAATCAATATTATATACTATCAATATCTAATTATGGTATTATAATTATAAAATGTAATATTATTCGCCTTATCTCGTATATTGAACGTGGCTTTCCAACAATTTCCAGCCCTGACCATCTTCAAGAACAACTATTGTTGTAAATTAGAAATAGGTAAAACCGTCATACCTCGTAAGATGATTCTGGAGTTGGAGAGCTTTTGAACGTTGTCCATCTTCGATCGCAACAAAACCTATAATCAGGTTTTGTTTCGATCGAAGATGGACAACGTCCGAAAGCGCTCCAACTCCAGAATCATCTTACGAGGTATGACGGTTTTACCTATTTCTAATATAAATCTTACTAACCTCAGTGGTATTAACAATATGCATGTATTTAACTATTGTTGTGACCTTTTTTATTACTTTTTATCAATTCTTAATTAATGGATTATACATTTTAATACTATTATCTTCTGTTTGTTGACGATTATTACTAATATTAAAATTGTTTACTACTGTCTCTGTTTCCTCTGTCAAGTCTTCATGTGTAACATCACTAAACTTTAATTAGAGTTTCATGCTTTTTGTTTTTAAAAGTCTTGAAAGTCAGAAGGAAAAGCTACTAGAAATGTACATTGCTGAGCATGAAGCATAGCGGGATTTCAGCGATTCGCTCATGCTTCCTTGATACCTTCTTCGTATTTCTGTGATGATTATCAGTTCTTATGGAGGAATAGTTAGTGGGTGTGACTCAAGATATTAAAACACTTTACAGATTGCTGCTGTAACACAACTAAATTAAATATAACAGATATGTTGTTATTAATGTGAAAAATTATTTTTTTGTATTGCTACGATTATAAACCATAAATCGGAGCTTAATTATAATGTTTTAAAGTGTTCTATGTTTTAAAGCCCTGTTACTCTTAAAATAAATTGAAAATAACGTATTTTGCACTGTTTTAATATTAGTATTACATAACGACAATGATATGAATTATTGCTGTTAAATTAATTTATCACTAAATAGGCACTATGAAGTTCTACCTGATGATTTGTCAGAAATGATTTTCTCATTATAATTTAATATAACTCAATAAATTTTAATAAAGGAAGGGTAATATACTGATTATTAAGCAATAATTAATTAGTTAATCAATTGTCATGTCAATTAATTCATAATTGATAGTTACGTAAAAATAATACAAACCAAATTGCATAATTTAAATATATAGGATACATAATCAAATGAAATAAATATTCAGTATAATGAAGTTCATTTATCATTAACAATTTAATAATTTTTGTTTCAAATATTTTATATTTATTATGAAACTAGTAATTTACCCTCTTATTATTTTATCAAACGAATTAATTCAATGTTTTTTACTTGATTTAATCCATTCTCAAAAATTAAAAATAAACCATATTGGAAAATACAAAACTTCTTAATTATCTGTTATAAATTCTCACAAGTTAACGAAAAGAATATCCAATGAGCAAGAAGGACACCTATTCTACCGTACACTCACTATTACTTGAAAACCTATCACAATACATCGTTTAGCCTTGATTTCACGATTTGATGAATAGCACATTGCGATAAATATTTTCAATCCCACTTATTACTTGTTGTTTCCTTTGTCTTATGTGATTAAAAATGAATTCTGCTCTTGTGGTATTATAGTAAATCTCGTTGTTGTATGTTTGTAAATTGCAATTCAGATTTCAAGTCTTATAACTAACTTCATAACCATCCCTAAGGACTATACTCTACGTCTACTCTTCTTCAGTAAGATTGGTTGAAAATTATTTTCCTCTTTATGACGATTGCTTCAGATTCAGATAGAAAGTTATGGACGCTTTTCGTCTCTTCTATATAGACAGTATAAATTTTTTATATTATGTACATTACATCTTACATAAGTCTTAATTATGGAGACGAGTTCCATATAGATATTCGGCATCTGTTTTGAAATCCTTCTGTTGAATGTTCAATGTTACCCTACAAGTGCAAGTCAGGTGGAATGAGATTTTTGCACTAAATTAGTCCCCGTTGTTCTAGAGTCCTCTTATCGGCTTTCTTCTTCATTGACGCTTCAATTTCACACCTTCGAAAGCCTAAACAACAGTAAGAAATCAGAAAAATGTCTTAAGAACTTTCAACTGAAACACACGGTCATCGTCGTCTATATTCTATATTGTTACAGTGGATTTGACATTGGTTTATATTTCAAGTGTTCATTGTGAAATCTTATTATAGTCTGTTAAAAAGTCAATAATACATACCAGGCTTAGAAAAACAAGTTTACAATTTCACTAGAATTAAACAGTATCACTGTTTAAACTCAGCTGTTTAATTTGAACGAAGTAAGTAATTGCGATATAAGCTGGCACAAAGCGCAATGATGACTGTTGAGTTAAACATAGGGTTAACACAGAGTCCCTGGGTGGAGTACTTCGTAGAGATATGTCTCCACTACTTCATCCTAAGTTTGTGATCATTAACGATGTTTCTCTACTTTAAATCGAGCATAAACGACTTAACAATTATAAATATTTATTAGAATAGATATTAATTGAATTATGATAGAAGAAAAAATTAAATTTATTTTCTATCGTGGTTAGATTTACGTAAGTACAGTTCCTTAATGCAGATGAACCCATTAACTCAATACATAAGCATCGGTTAATATTGAACTTTTTTAAGAAAATTTTAAAATTAAGAAATGATTTTGTCGTAAAGAAAAACTACAATGAAGGAAAGAGGAGGGTCTCCAGAGAAGCTGTTCGGGTGACAAATAAGTCCACTCCTAAGAAAATTGAGTTTCGAGAAACATCCGCTATCTTATATCGGTGATTACTTATCAGTCTTATAGTTTTACACTAACTCTTTTTTGTTTTCAAATACATTATGCTTTTTTCGTAACAGTGTGATTTTCATCACATTTAAAATTTATTTTTTCTTCACATGTAAATTAAGATTAGCAAATTAGTTATTATACATACTGATTACAAATAATTGTCACATCAAACCGTAGCTTATTAATGACAAGTTGAACGTTAATTACAATAGAAAAAGTAATGTACGACAAAGTATATTTAATGGTTAGAGTCCTGTCATAATTAAACAAAATACACAATAACTCTATCTCTCAACAAGACCACAAAGTGTTCTAATTAACATGATTAGAATCAGGGAGCACAAATTATTTATAGTTACAACAATCCGGTTTCAACAGAGCAGGACACACAACTACAACACAAAGAAAACCTTGAATGCCTTGCAGTTTTCTTACAGGGTTGTTACAGGAGATGAAATTAACATTTCCTCCATCAGGTACCAAAAAAAAAGGTTGTATCACAATTTCAATCCATCCATACATATCATATTTATGATACTCGTAAGATACCACATAAACCTTTTGAACACAAATTTGTATCAATGGCCAACCTCTACAAAAATTTTTACTTTACTATAAGGAAAGTAAAGTGATCGTGAAAAAATGGATCTCGAGATATTAACGGAAATGTATGTTTTGAGGTCCTAAAAGACGTTTTATGAAGTTTATTTGATAATATCTGTGTGTATGTGGGAGGTTCGTGGGTGTGTATTCAAAGATTGCTACCACGCTACGGTCCTAGAATCATGGATGAATCAAATTAATATTTTACATACAAATGAGCCTTATAGTGTAGATGAACAATAAAATTTGTGATCAATTTTGCATGAAGGGAGTGACACTTTTTTTTTACTAAAAACCTGTTTTTAGGCTACATTTTTTGTCTCCTATACAATTAATTCTAGAGTCTTGAAATTTTGGCATTCTCTTTGAGGCTACAAAATTAATAAACAAAGAATATCATCAGATTTTTAAAACTACAGGATATTTTTTTTCAATAAAATTTAAAAAATTTTTGACTTATAATTCAATCTGACAGCCTGTGAGAGCAATACAACTCAGGCTTAAACATGAACTTATGCGTAAAAATAGAACATTTTGTGGAGGATGAGATGAAGCAATTTTCTTCAAAACTACATTTACTAAAGGGGTGTTAAGGAAATTTTCTGTTTTCAGAAAATATTCTTTTGTTCTAAACGGCTCATTAAATGATAATGAAATTTTGGTAAAACATCAAGCAAAAAAATAGTAATTCATACAAAATAATTATGAAACAATAAGCTATTAAAACTGAATCCTGGACTAATGATTTAACTACTTGCTATGCTTGTCGGATTTGTTTACAATTATTTACATTGACTGAAATGAAATTGATGTTTAGAGGTTTAATTAAAAACTTGTATATAATGTAATAACTTAATGTGAGATGTAAAAGAATAAAATTATTACTTGTAAAAAATCATAAAAAACTACTTGTAAAAAAATACAAATCAACGCCAATCAAACATAATTTCTGGTGCTTTCCATGGGATGATAGACTTGTCTCACAAAATGTTCTAATCATTCTATATATTGGACCCTTGAACAACCTATGGATGTTACCTTTGGATGCTACCTGTCGATGCCACCTACTCGTATGGCTGGGACCTGAGGATGCTACCTGTGGATGACACCTATGGATCACACCTGTGGATGTCACCTATAGATGGTCCACTCGATTCCTGTTAATCCAATAGTTAAATCACGAGGCCAGAGTCATAAGTACTTCTACAATACATATGATTTGTAGTAGAAGTAAAACAAATAACTAGAATATATATCCGGATAGTGGTGAGTTGATAGACAGATGTCTATTTCTAAATAAAAACTCTTGCTTTAGTTTGTTATGGACCAATTATTCACTTTTAAATGTCATGGTAACTGCAAAATTAAACATTACTCCTATTATAATTCCTAAAAAAACAATATAGCATAAAAGGATTTTAATCTAATATATTCAATAACTTAATTATTCAGTAAACTGGCTAAACTCAATATACAATCATTGCAACCTTGTAACAGAGTACAGCAGGCAGGAAAAAGATAACATTCCCTCAGAAAAAATGTATATACATGATTTTAACAAATGGGAAGGAAAATGATTTTGTTAAATACCAAGGAGCCATAAAATTCCCAGTACAATAATTCTATAAAAGACCAAAAATGTAAAACATAATTCAGAATTGAAATCTTTCGTTTGAAGATTAATAAATGTAATTAACGTATATCCTTAATTTTAAATTATCTTAAAACGTTGCTTTTTCTTCGATGTTTATGATGTTTATCAGAGAAAATAAGAGTATTTTCCTGTTTTAAATTTAAAAATTTGGCTTTAATATTAAATATAGAAGGATGTTTACATTATGCTTAAATGAGACATTATATATTATATACCCAAAAAGATTTATATTAAATTTACTTATAGTAAAGTTGAGTGTAGGTCACTCCAGATTTTTTTGTGTTTATGAATCACTGACTGATAAACCTGGCGTTGCTCGGGAGGTAGATTATGTCACGGAGTTTTGGGTATGGATGGTAGATACCAAAAAAGTACTCTGTTCAAAATGAAAATACCGTACTTAGTTCTGTGAGACCCATGAGTATCAGAAAATTTATATGAGATCCATATTTTTCTTTGTATTTAAATGTCTCCAGTTTTATTTCTATAGCGGACAGACAAACTTTGTATTTTACATAAACAGATATTAACTTTGGGTAATGTTGAAGAGTGAGGAATGGACTCTTTCTATTATGTTGTTAACAAACATTCAGTTTTTTTACTATTCTGGTCTAATAGTTCATATTCTTTCCAAACATTTCAAGTTTACAACTATAAAAGTTTTAAATTATACTAAAAAGCCGTATTTGAATTTGATTTGAGTATGTGAAAATGCCTAATCACTAATATATTTTTTCTCAATATTAATTTTGAACAACCTTATAGCACATTACAGCATGTAGGAAAAAGATAACACTCACTATAGAACACTATAACACTAGCATGCCATAGAATTCCTGCTGTAGAATAAATTCATGCTATTATTACTGCAGGTAAACTTATGATGTTTATTATATTCATCAGTGGTGTGATATACAGAAATAATCATATGAATTGATAATCAATCATTATTTGTACTACTTTCACGAATGAAAACAAAAAAACTTCTCCCATTTAGGGATAATATAATTGTCTAAATGGGAGGTTATACATTATTTACCCAAGAAGTTTGATATTAAATTTATGTATAGTAATGTTGAGTGTAGGTCACCCCGGATTTTTTTATTTTTTATTATTTATTTCTAATGATTTAATCTTACTATTTTCTTCTAATTGTTCGATTTTAGCTTCAATTATTTCTTGTGTTTATTAGTTTTGTTTGTGTTAAACACGAATAGACTAGCCAGTAGTACATTTTTTTAAGTGATAATGCTTCAAGGTTTAACAATAAGGCTGCAAACAATATAATTACATTATTCATTTAGTTTATTGAAACGGTACTTTAAATCCTTATACAACAGTTTAATTATCAATAAATTAACTAGAGCTAATTGTCTGTTGAAACAAACAATAAAAAATTAAATACCAAGTGAAAAGTTTGTGGTTCTCATAAATGAAGCATATTAGTTTCATTCATACCAAAAGTAAAATTGGCTTTCAAACTCAAATTAACTTGTTTAAATTTACTTGATCAACTTTATGTTCATCTATCTTATTCCTATACACAAAATTCAAATAATACACGAATTTAACACGAATGTAACACGAGGGCATTATATTGAAGGATCCCTAGTTTCCTTACGTCAACTTTATTAAATAACCAGCCTCTCTCAAGTTTGATTATTACTACTTCAAAGTTTAAAACAACATTTTTGGAAGAAATTTAGCATGAAGTTTCTACATAGAAAAACAGAAGAAAATTTCCAAGCATTGAAACTCTGATACTCATTTACTGAACAAAGACAACTAGATTTCTCATCATGAGGGAATGAATAGAATAAGTCATGCATAGCCCGGACAAAATGTGTTAACAAACGTCTAATTATGAATGAAACTCAATACAATTATAATTTAAAATTAAATAGTGGTAGATATTTAGTTTCCATAGATTACTACTTCTTATTTTTTGTGCTAAAGATAAAACAGGAATAGCAGGTCCCTTGGGAAGATACTACTTCTTCTTTTCACTGTAATCTAATAAATATTTCAGATAATTGAAAACTGTGCTTATATTTAAACAGGAAGATATATTTTGAAATATGTTTATGAATTATATGCCACCTTTACTTGGCAGATTCTCTGTCTCAATGTGAAGGTAGGTTTAGTAAAACGGCCACTAGACAAAGAAAATGTCTGTGGTAGTTTGGAATTCACATTGACTCCTACACCATTCATGTGTCTTTTAAAATAAATAAAATCAAAATTGTCCCTTGTGTTTTTATCGACACACCAGATTTTGTCTGTATATTCCTTAGAACTGACTCATTTCAAGTTTTCTTTACGTTTCATACACTGGAGAAACCCAATCCACTCTTAGAAAAATTTCTGTCGGTTTGTGCGCAAAATTTGGTCACAAGTAAACTCAGCCACCATAAGACATATCATGCTGAAACTTTGGCAGTAGATTTGTGTATGTCTAACTTAAAATATAGGCTCTGAATTGATTGGAAATTCAACGTAGAAGTGAAGTTATGGACGTTTAAAGCAAAAACGTTTGTCACAAGTAAACTCAGCCACCATGAAACATAATGAGCTGAAACTTTGACACTTGATTTGTGTATGCATAACTTAAAATATAGGCTCTAAATAGATTGATAGTTCAGTGCAGAAGCGAAGTTATGGGGCTTTAAGCTGTATTTTACTAACTTTACAGACATGTTTATTTTGAAAATACACAGGTGTGGCAAGTAGGTATTGTTAGTTAATTTTAATTTCATTAGAGCATATAAATGTATTGCGTATTTGACGTCATTGAAAAGGTGTTTCCTATTGTTGAGGTTGTACTATCTATTAAGAATAAATAGTTTTGTGAACTAGCAATTCTCAGACCTTAATACGAGTATTAAAAGGCAGGAAAAATCAACGAAAAAGTTCTTACGCTATATCATGCCGAGGAAAGAACTTACAAGTCAGTAAAGAAAGTGATTAGTGATGGGGAAGCAGTTCATTATCCAACTGAATTTCTTGACTCTGAATTTCTTCTTCTGGACTGCCTGCTCATGAGTAAAAAGTTAAAGTAGGAGCACCAATCATGCTGCAATTTAGTAGCAGTAACAAATTTCTTGTTACGAAACGTGAGTGCCCCAAAACTATGCAACGGGACACGACTCTAAGATTGTGCTCTGCACAGATACGCCGTAGAGGCGGACATCATGAACGGGGAGTCTGTGTGTATGTTTACGTTAAAACGATTGTAAAGTCCCGTCAGAGTCTATTTCGTAATGATGTTAACTAAGTCGTAAGGGAAACTTTTTCTAACGCAGGAATTCAAATTAGCGAAATCAAGTTTTCCTCACATGGTCAACTGTAGTTTACTTGCTCAACAGTCAGAGGTTCCATCTGTTTGTTCTTCCATGAACCTGAAGGACAGACAGCTAATATAGTGTATACACAGGCATTTGCCTGTACTCACTGTACTAATAATGGTATTTTCTACTATTCTATAATTTCTAATGACATTTTGGAATACCAGTATAACAGAATTTTTAATTCCGTAAAAGACGGGTACGTTTGTTAGTATATAATATAAAAATAGGAAACTAATTTAAATATTATATGTTTAAATAATAATTGCAACAACAAATACTGTTGTCAACAAACCAATAATAGTACAAAACCAATACCAATACACTGTTTTCATTAATACGTTCAATTCATTTTTGACAATTTTGTTATCATACATTTCTTCATTTAAATAAAATATGTTTTAACAGAATGAGAATTTTTAATTAAAATTCGTTTTTCTTTGATTGTTCGAGAGGTACAAGAAGATGGTAGTGCTGACCTAAAAAGATCAGCAAAGGATCGTAACTTGGTTTGCTGCTCAACAGATCATAAAATCATTTCTATTCAACACAACTGAATGGCTTGTGAGGCAAGAAGAGCTTTCTCATTATTGCTTGATAACAGCTCGTGGACACTGTGAGAACATCTGATTCAAGTGGCAGAATAGATGAGTGTGGTGGGCCTCTTAATGGTCCCTTCTCTGTATAAAAACTTCTCAAGCCAATTATACTGAACTTCTTTACGTCTATCTCCATTTCTCTAAAAAAAAACATCAAAAGAGAAGGACAATTAAACTCCTCCGCCACTTTTTAACAATGAGATGAAAAAATATTCCTTCCTTCTAACTAGAGTTTTATTTTAAAGCACCCAAACAATGCATTTAACGGCTTAAAAGTTTTCAAGTTAGAGTCTTTATAAAAAACTAAATCTAATTTAGGATATCCTAAGAAACATATTTCAAGTTTCACTTTATAATAACCCTACTTTTATTAATAAAAGATTAATATTTTGAGAAGGCTAAATTGCAAATTTAATTGAAATGCTAAATCAATTTTGTAGGAAATTTGAGGTACTCTCATCTTTATTATAACTAAACGTATTTTCATTAAATTTTAATGTTATTTAATTGTTCATTTTGATTCTGCTGTTTCAATTTAACAAATTAAACTGAAATATGAAATCAGGCAAGCAACGATAAATAGTGTGTAAAAATAGTAGCACTCAAGGAAATATTATTATTAACGAATCCTTAAAAAAGAAAAAAGGATATAAGATAGTGTAGTCCAAATATAGTTATTAATGTATTACATTCCATTTCATCCCATCATATTAATTCAATACAGCTATAATTAGATACTAAAGAATACATAATTTTTCTGCGTATCTTTCTGGTGGCAGCATTATTTTAAATTACCTAAATACAACTTAGGATGTATTTAGCAGAAAACTCATTACTTCCTAAGGAAGTCCACACCTCCCTTGTGCTCTAAACTTTCTCCCCTACATCCCACTCTCTTTCACAAACATCCGCTTATAATTATCTTAAGTCACACATCATAACAACCTTAACTCCTTAATGAAGTCCATTAACTTATTTTTGGGACACATATAGAAATGATTTTGATACTCACGTCTATAATAATTCTATTTTTTCAATATTAGTTTGTATATTGTAGGTTCTATGATTTAAGGCTTCTCCTATGCTATTTTTGTAACACTGAAGATTTAACACAGGGATATTCAGCCTTACAATTTTAGGATACCTCATATTAGGGTATAGGAAGTTATACTGGTTTTATTTTAATATACTGATGATGATGATGTCCTGTAGTTATTTTAATATATATGTTATCACAAAGCATATTCGTTGTCTCTTTGACAGAAAAATTAGTGAGTAAGTATTCGACATCCATATTTCTTCTTCAGGCTCTATGTTTAATGTATAAGAATCCATCTGTTGATAGAATCATGACTTTTTCTGGCTTATATGGTGGTATCATTTGAATTAGTTCTTTACAAATTAATAGTTGGGCCTGGTTACGTAGGAAATAACAGCGAGCATCTTTCCTTGTATAGTTTAATTGTTTTATAAAACTAGCAATATATTTTCAGGCAATAGATCGTTAGCAGCAGCTTTTATTTTATTCTACTAATTTTATATCTATAATAATTTTATATCTACTTATTCCTTTGCTTATCTTTGTCATGTATCTTTTTACATTGTGTCTTATAACCATAACTTATTGTAAACCATAATATTGATTCTACTCTACTTTATCAGCTTGTGTCAAACTCATGTGTTACTTCATTACGCTTGTGTTCCTTCATTTTGATCTGTCAAATGGAATGGCTTATATGTCCCTCACAAGCTTTTAGATTGAATTAAAATTAGAGCTTTTCACATGTTATAAAAAAAATATTTCTTGTTGTTTTAAAAATTTGAGATTATCTTTGTTTCCTACCTTTGTAGCCTTAAAGATAATGTCAAAATTTCAAGACCTAGAGTTAGTAGTTTAGGAGAAAAAAAATGTTGTCTAAAAACTGTTTTTTTTTTGTAAGAAAATGAATTTATCATCATAAATAATTCCTCCTAAACAATAGGGCTCATCAACGCCGTGATGCCCATTTATGTGTAAAATATCAATTTGATCCATTGAAGATTCTGGACCGAAGCGCAGGCACAAACTTTGGATACATATTCAAACATCCATCCACACACACACAGATATAATTGAAAAACTCTATAAAACAAATTCTGAGACCATTTCGGAATTCAAAACATGTAATTCCGTAAAAATCTCGATATGGAATTTTTTCATGATCACTATACTTTACTTTTAGTAAACTAAACATGTTAGCTCTCTCTTTAATGTCAGAGTAATCATGCACAGTAAAAAAGATCAAAAGATTAACTAACCTTTGTATATCTCTGATGGATTAAGGAATTACCTGGAACATAAAAAAAAAGAATTATTTTTTAAACTAAATAGTATGATGCATGTTCTTTAATAGAAGAGACATAATAAATTATCGACTAATAACTGAAGTCTTTCTGTTGGGAATGTGCCTGACGTATGTATGTATATTACTAGAAGAATAGTAAAAAGATAGAAGAATGTAAAAATGAAAACAATTGATTGCAAGTTTTGATTGATTTTCACATGCTTAAAATTACTGCTATGGTAATACAATTGATATTATATACACCATTCGTGTGACGTAAAAAATATTCATATATATTCAAAAATATTCATATATAATACAATTGATATTATATACACCATTCGTGTGACGTAAAAAATATTCATATATATTCAAAAATATTCATATATAATACAATTGATATTATATACACCATTCGTGTGACGTAAAAAATATTCATATATATTCAAAAATATTCATATATAATACAATTGATATTATATACACCATTCGTGTGACGTAAAAAATATTCATATATATTGGCTCAATCACTATCTGTACTACCTCAAGGAATAAATGACATTTAAACGCCTTATTTAGACACTTATCTTATACCTAAATGGAACATTATACATTATATATCCATAAAGTTTGATAATGTGTTTATATATAGTATAGTTAAGTGTAGGCTACACCTGACTATTTTTACTAATATAGAGGAAGAGAAAAAGAGAAAATCTGGAGTGGCCTTCACTCAACTTTACTATAAGTAACTTAATATCAAATTTCTTGAGTATATAATATATAACGTCTCAATTAAGCATAATGTAAACATCTAAATGGGATATGATTATTAGTCTTTCATTCCTGAAAGAGTACAGATAGTGATTGAAGGACATATCAATATATAAGCTTATTTTGGTACATCACACAGCTGATGCAAATAATTTCATTAGTATAACTACAGCAGTAATAACTTTTTTTTTATAGTAATAACTTAAATTTTTGAAAAACCAAAGTGAACATTCCTTGATACGAAATATTCTCCTACAATAGAACATGGCCTCTGTTCAAATAGCCAGTGGATTTCTTACATCGTTCACTTGACATCCTTCTACATTGAATATTAAAGTAAAATTTTGAAATTTTAAACAGGAAAATACCTTCATTTTCTCTGAAAAACATCATAAAAATCGAAGAAAAAATGTTGCTTTAAGATGAATTATAATTAAAGTAGTACGATAATTACATTTATTAATCTCTAAACTAAAGATTTCAATTTTGAATTATCTTTTACATTTTCGGTCTTTTATAGAATTATTATACTGGGAATTTTATGGCTTCTTAGTATTAAATAAGATCATTTTCCTTCCCTTTTGTCAAATATCATATATAAGAATTTTTTTTGAGTGAGTTTTATCCTCTTTCTGTCTCCTTTACTATGTTATAAGTTTGCTATGAATGTATATTGAGAAAAAATATATTAGTAATTAGCCAGTTTACATACTTAAATCAAAGTCAAAGCCAGCTATTCAATATAATTTAAATCTTTTATAGTTGGGAGCTTCTAATTTTTGAAAATAATAAATATGAACTATTAGACTAGAATTGTAAAAAAAAACTGGATAATTCTCAACAAACATAAGTCCTCTTTCTTGAGAAAAGAGTCCATTAATTACATTTCAATATCATGGAAAGGTACTACATTCACAATTATAATGTAATTGTAACTGATATTAAGTTTTGCTCAAGAGTACAATATATAGATTTATTAAAGCATTTTATGAGACAAATCCATCATGCCATGGAAGACAAAGGTAATTTATTTATGTTTATTGACGGTGATTTTTTTACATGTAACAATATTAATCCTCTTACATCTCATATAAGTCAATAAACAATTTAAATTGCTCCTTTATAAATATCAATTCTATCTCAGTGGAATCGCTCAAAAAAAATCTAAGTCAATGTAAACAATGAAAAAAAAAATAAAAAAATCGACAAGTATAGCAGGTGATCTCTTAGTCTAAGATAAACAAACAGTTTTTATAGCGTATTGCTCTTTCCCATAATTGAAACTTCATAATTTTTTACTTTACTATAAGTAAAGTATAGTAATCGTGAAAAAAATCGATTCGAGATTTTGACGGAATTACATGTTTTGAGGTCCCAGAAGTCGTTTTATGACGTTTTTACGATGATGTCTGTGTGTGTGTGGGTGGGTGGGTTCTGGGTGGGTGGGTGCATGGGTGGGTGGGTGCGTGTGTTAGCATTGCTTGTTACCACGCAACGGTCCAGAATCCTTGATGGATCAAGTTGATATTTTACACGAAAATGGGCCCCATAAAGACGAAGATCCCTATTGTTTGGGAAGAATTATGCATGATGGGAAAGTCACTTTTTTTGCCTTTTTTTTAAAACATTTATTTCTCCTAAACTAGTAATCCTACAGTTTTGAAATTTTGACATTATCTTTAAGGTTACAAATGGAACAAACGAAAAATATACTCAGAATTTTAAAACAACGCGAAATATTTTTTTTTCAATAAAATGTAAAAATTTTGACTTATAATTCAATCTCAAACTTTGTGAAAGCGATACAAGCCATACTGTCTGACGGACCAAAATGAATCTCTGCCTAAAAATAGAACAGTATGTGGAGAATGAGTTGAGATAATTTTTTTTAAAATTACATTCGCTAAAGGGGCGTTACAGTACGATTTCTGTTTCCGAAAATGTTTTTTTGACGCTAAACTGCTCGTTACAAAATAATGAAAATTTGACCGAAAATGGAGCAAAAAGTTAGCAATTCATAAAAAAAAATTCATCAATTTTCAATTACGGGAAAGAGCAAAAGTGATATAAAAACCCTTTGTTTATCCTAGACTAAGAGATCACCTGCTATACTTGTGGAATTTTTTATATTTTTTTACATTGTTTACATTGACTTAGAAATTTTTTAAGCGAATACACTGAGATAAAATTGATATTATAAAGGAACAGTTTAAATTATTTATTGAATTATATGAGATGTAAGAGGAATAATATTGTGCAGGAAAATGATAACACTCACACAGAAAAAATTTGTATATATGTTATTTGACAAAGGGGAAGGAAAATGATCTTATTAAAAACTTAGAAACCATAAAATTCCCAGTATAATAATTCTATAAAAAACCAAAAATGAAAAAGATAATTCAAAATTAAAATCTTTCGTTTAGAGATTAATAAATGTAATTATCGTACATCTTTAATTATAAATCACCTTAAAACAACATTTTCTTCGCTGTTTATGAAATTTTTCAGAGAAAAAAAGGGTATTTTCCTGTTTTAAATTTGAAAATTTTACTCTAATATTCAATGTAGAAGGATGTCAAGTAAACGATGTAAGAAATCCACTGCCTATTTGAACAATAGCTATGTTCTCATATAGGAGAATATTTCGTATCAAGAAATGTTCACTTTGGTTTTTAAAAAATGTTATTACTGCTGTAGTTATACTAATGAAATTATTTGCAAATAATAAATTATTTGTGATGTACAAAAATAAGCTTATAAATTGATATGTCCTTCAATCACTATCTGTACTACTTCAGGAATGTAAGGCTAATAATTATATCCCATTTAGATTTTTACGTTATGCTTAAATGAGACGTTATGTTTTATATACTCAAGAAATTTGACATTAAGTTACTTATAGTAAAATAGAGTGTAGGCCACTCCAGATTTTTTTTATGAATTGCTAATTTTTTGTTCCATTTTTGGTCAAATTGTCATTATTTTTTAATGAGCCGTTTAGCGTCAAAAAAACATTTTCTGAAAACAGAAATCGTACTGTAACGCTCCATTAGCGAATGTAATTTTGAAAAAAATTATCTCAACTCATTCTACACATAATGTGTTATTTATAGGTATAGTTTCGTTCTTGTCCGTCAAGCAGTATGGCTTGTATCGCTCTCACAAAGTTTGAGATTGAATTATAAGTCAAAATTTGTACATTTTAGTGAAAAAAAAATATTTCCCGTTGTTTTAAAATTCTGGATATATTTTTTGTTTGTTCCATTTGTAACCTCAAAGATAATGTCAAAATTTTAAAACTCTAGGGTTATTAGTTTAGGAGAAATAAATGTTTAAAAAAAAACAGTTTTTGGCAAAAAAAGTAACTTTCCCATCAGGCATAATTCTTCCCAAACAATAGGGATCTTCGTCTTTATGGGGCCCATTTTTGTGTAAAATATCAACTTGATCCATCAAAGATTCTGGACCGTAGCGTGGTAACAAGCAATGCTAACACACTCACCCACCTACCCACCCACCCACCCACACACACACACAGACATCATCGCAGAAACTTCATAAAACGACTTCTGGGACCTCAAAACATGTAATTCCGTCAAAATCTCGAGATCGAATTTTTCACGATCACTATAACTTTACTTATAGTAAAGTAAAAATTTCAGTTTTTTTTTTTTTTAAGAAAAATCATAATCTATTTTAAATGAGTTAATCTGATATGGAATATATTCAATATTTATAAACTATTGACATCAATGTTATGTGATTGTTATGTGATTTTTGTTTATGTTGGTTGGAGAGGGACATTACAATGTTATTTATTCCATCCCACAATTTAGGTTAATAATAGCTGTATATTATAAATGTGTATCTTATATGTAGGGCTATTATATATACACTTAATTTATCTATATGAAATATCATTATGTTCAAAGCATGTTACGACTTATCATTATGTTACAAGCTACAATGAATGGACCTTTTTTTAAACATTTTATTCAAAACATATTTCCAATTGTTTTAAAAATCTGAATATATTTTTCGTTTATTGCATTTGTAATGTCAATGATAATGCCTAATTTTTAAAACTCTAGAATTAGTATTTTAAGAGATTTTTTTTTTTTTGTATTACAACTACCCTTATCGGGGTAATAAGTAATAGTGATACATGCTACATAAAGGTGGAATAAAGAGTGGAGAAACCACCCATTGGTAGTACTCCATATAGACTGTTAGGATCACTTGCAACTAGTCTTGACAGTTAACATTTCAGAGTAGGTCTCGGGGCCAACATCTTTTCAGCCTTCTAATAGGGTTGCTAGGAATCTGGAGAGATGATAATTCGTGAATGAAAGGATTTATAGTGGTGGGTAAAGATTCATGGAATTTGCGGTATCGGGATTGGATTTCTTGGTGGATGAAGGGAATTTTAAGATCTTTGTGTATGGTATCGTTCGAAACATAGAAGGGAGCTTGCACAATTTTGCGAAGGATTTTGGATTGGGCTGCTTGAATTCTTTGGAGTTTGAATGCTTGGTTGATCCCCAGATTTCTAGTCCATAAGTCCAGATCGGTTTAAGTATAGCAGTGTATATTAGTCTTTTGTTTTGTAGTGTCAGATTTGATCTGTTGTCAAGAAGTCTAGATAGCGTCTTGTATCGTCTCAGTAGGTCTTGTCGTTTCAATCTTGTATGTGGATTCCATGTTAATCGTTTGTCGATGTACATCCCCAGGTATCGCACTACGATTTTAAGAGAAAAGAAATTTAGTCTAAAAACAGGTATTTGCTAAAAAAAAGTGACTTTTCCGTTATCTTTAGTTGCTCATAAACAATAGGGCTCATCTACTCTATGAGGCCCATTTTTGTGTAATGCATCAACTTGATCTATTTAAGATTCTGAACGTAATGTTGTAACAAAACTTTGGATACACATCCAAACACACACACACACACACACACACACACACACACACACACACACACACACACACACACACACACACACACACACACACACACACATACATACATACATACATACATACATACATACATACACACACGCACACACACATCAAAAAAACCTCATTAAAAGACTTTTGGGACCTCGAAACATGCAATTCGGTCAAAATTTCGAGATCGAATGTTTAATCTTTTTTCGTTGTTGGATCGATTTGTTTGCGACTTAGCAAAAAATCTTTCAATGTAATATTTTATGTTATTCAAGGAGATTAACGTTATTTTTAATGTTCGACCTTGAAGTAGAACCTAATGTGAGAGTTAAAATACGTACCACCCTCTTGAAACACTTATTAATAACAAAACGAATATATCTAGGGATAAGAGTAGAGGGAAATTAATTATATAGGTTATAATAAGACCATACACGTAAAGAAGAAAAGCAGATTTAAATATACAGATGATATTTATTATTATTTTTTATTTCGAAAAGAATTTCAAACTTTTATTCAAGGAAGAATCAATAAAAGGCCCCCTAAAGGGTTCCTTTTCAGAGATAGGTAAGCCTATTGTCATGGACCTTTCTTCCTTTTGACTTATGTAATATGAATTATTTCGCAATACATTGTGTCAAACTTACTTGAACTAACTACTTTAACATTAAGATTCATATTTATGTCTTTGCATTTTAAAAAGAATCTTTCTTTAGGACAATTAGAGGTATATTTATTTTTAGTAAAGTCAACATTCAACAAGTTTACAATCAATACTAAATTGTTTTAAATTTTATTCTCTTACAAGTCACTAAAGAATTATCAATATCAATATGATTAAGTACTTTATCATCAGGAACGAAGTTCAAGTCACACTAAAGAGCAGCTTTATCATTTCCATCAAGTACAAGGAAGAATTGATAATGATACAAGTTGATAATGGTTAAAGTTAAATAAGAGATCAAGTTTTGTACCGAAATTTATAAGAAAACATCTGGAGTGGCCTACTCTTAACATATTATTTAAGTAAATATACTATCAAACGTTTTAGGTATATAACGTCACATTTAGACATAATATAAATGTCTAATTAGGAGATGTTTATTAGTTTATTTTTTTCCTGGAGATAGTACAGAGGATGATTGGACTAGTTATCAATATATATACTTATTTCTGTATACCATACAATTAATGCATATAATACCATCTGTATAACCACAGCATGAATAACACTTATGTAAAGCCAAAGCGAAGATTTCGTGTAATGAAATAATCTAAACGAAACAAAATGGCTTTTCTTCCTGTAGCCGGTGGATCTGGAACCACCAAAGACCAAAAAATATTTTCAGGCACATTAGTGCAGGTCGTAATCAGCAGTTCCAGACCAGACATCCATATTCTGCTGAATTCTCACCCTGCAATTTTAGTTGAAATCAGTAAACATTGACAAGGATGTCAGAGAAAGGAGTGGTATTCGTGGTCGTATGGTTTTGCGACTTAGCATTGTCTGAGGCACTGTATAACTTAGAAGCCATCAGTTCGTTATACTAGCTGAAGATCTGCTTCTGAAAAATATCAGAAATATATAAGACAAAATTTCAGTGTCATTATATCATCTTAGAATCAGTTTAAAATTTGTTGTCTATTTGGCAATATAAAACTAAGGAATCCATTTCTCTTAATTTAATATTACCAAAATTTAATAAGCTTTATATACACAAGAAATCTACTATTAAGTTTTGTTTAAGGGTGCAACACACATTTTGTTCGACAAATTCATCATACCATGGCGAGCATTAGAAATTATATGTTTGATTGGTGTTGATTTTTTTACATGAAAGAATTGTATTCTTCTTGCATCTCATATTAAATCATTTAGACTTTTTTTCATTAAACCTCTAAACATCTATTTTCTTTCAGTCGATTTACTTACACAATTTTAAAGTCAATATAAAGAATGTAAATAAATATCAATTAACCCAACAAAGAGAGAACAAGAGAGTGCAAGTTTTGTACCGAAATTTAGAAGAATACATCTGGAGTGGCCTACACTCAACATATTATTTAAGTAAATATACTATCAAACATTTTGGGTATATAACGTCCAAGTTTTGGGAATGTTAGTCTAGAATAAACATTCAGTTTTTATAGCTTTATTGATTTTTTTTTTTTGGAAATTTCGAAAATATTTTATTATATAAATTGCTAATTTTTTGCCAATTTGTTATTGTCTTTTTAATGAACTGTCTAGGGTAATTTTTTTTTTCTGAAAATGGATGGTATACTCTATTTTTAAGTATAATTTACTTTTGCTCCGTCAAATGGTATGGCTTATATCGCCCTCACAGAGTTTCAGATAAGTCAAAATTTTTGCATTTAATTGCAGATTAAAAATCTGAGGATTTTTTTAGTTATTGGTTTCACACCTACTGTGATAGTGCCAAATGTTCAATACTCTTGAGTTGGTAGCTTAGGAGAAAAAAAGGATGTTTAAAAACACATTTTTGGCAAAAAAATTGACTTTTTTTATCATACATAATTCAACAAACCTGTCAAAAATGAGAATATAGTAAGTACTTTGTTTATGTGTTTAACGATGTTTATGGTTTTATTAGTGTATTATATCTCTAATTAACCAAAGAAAAATTTTCTCAAAGTTATAGAAGAATAGACAGGACTTAATATTAAAGTAACTAAATTAGATAAACCTGGAGCTACTCTTTTGCTAAATAATTTAGATTAGACGAATTATTACTCAATTATTATTACTCAACGGCAAGCAAGCATATAAATTTAAAAATCAAAATTAATATTTTCTTCAATAACAGCTTCAAATGCTATTAATAACTGAATAATGAATTGAACTTAAGGACTTATTTTTGCGTTCAATTTTATCTTGATTAGTAAGTTAAGCAAGAAATAATTACAGTAACTTTGATGAATAAAAAACTTAGTAAAACTGGTATGAATAAGAATGACTTAGTTTAATGGGAAAAACGAATCATAATGCACTTAAAAAATCGATAGAAGTAATTATAACTGATAGAATAATTGAGTACTTTGAAAAGATCAAGGGATTAAAAAGGTGAAAAAAAGGTGAAAATTAAAAACAGCAAGAAAGATAAAATTGATTTTAAAAAGTTAAGAACTTAATTAGATTGAAGCTATAAGAGTGTACTACTAGGAAAAATTATAATAAATCGAACAAACAATAAATATAATTATAACAATAATCTAATTAATATAAAAAATAATTATAACTCTGAAGTAGAGCAGGATGAATTAACTGAAAAGAAAAAGGAATGGATAACTATTGAAAATAATGAAAAAGTAGGAAACATAATATGAAATAAATCTTATAAATACTGTTTAAGTTACTCAAGAATGGGTGAAAAATAATAGAAACAGAATGAAATGCAGTATATAATTATGAAAACTGGATATTAATCAAGCATTAAGAGAAGCTTTTAGGTTATTATAACTTTATAAACGTGAAAATAGTGTCGTAAACGAAATCAAGAGGAGGAAATACGGCTTTGGATTATCAAAAAACAATGAAATGAATGTTAAGAAGTCACTGCATCAACAACATGGCTTGAGATAAGGTATTTTATAACAAATTCAAGAGTTATTCAGTCCTTTTTGTCCCCTTCTGTAAATCTTACCCTCTTTCTAGAGATGTTAAAACTGTTGGTGATTACACTAGTAGAAACAACAATAACTGTGCCTTAAGGTATGATTAAATTAGATGTATATACATTTTCATTATTTTTTTTTACGTCTTTATCATTGGCTTTCTAAAAAGTGTGAAGTTTTATGTTTGATTTATTGCTGAGACTCTAGGTATCTTTATTTCTAAATTTTTAAATCATTGTAAATCAATGTGCTGTGCAGTTGTTGTTGCCAAGGAAAATCAGAAACAAAATTATTAAACTGATTAAATTCCACCTCTCAAGGATGAAATTAAATTAATAATTTAACAGTAGAGACTACAATTGGTCATCCTAGTCAAGTTCAGTTGGAACTTGCTACTTAGGAATAAATTAATTTGACTTATACTTCTAACAAGACTTGGAGTAATAAATAATGGTTGTATGAGGCTCCTGTGTTATAGTTATTATAGTGAATGATCTACTAGATACTCTACAGAATTGAAATAATACTGTCTAAATAATCATAGTCGACTACCTTTGTTAAAAACAGAGCGACTAGGTGTTAGAGTACAGTAAAGAATTAGTTCATCCGGGATGAATTGAAAATTTTATTTAAAAAGGGAATATAATTATTAAATGTCACGTTAAAAACATCGTGATTTAGGAATAAAAAACTGATAGCATTAGATAAAAAATAGAAGTAAAAAAATAATTATATAAAGAACCAAATTTTCTGAAGGCTTTCGAGGTAATTTCTTATTACTTTCTACTGATTACCTAAGTCTCTCCGTAGAAAACACCAAAGAGAGTCCAATTTCTCTCAATATCAAAAACAACCCTTCAGTTACAACCTTGAGCCATCCTGATTAATTAAAATAAGATAGGACAGTGGATTCAAGAGCCGGGCTGTAGAGTAGAACTGGTCCTAATATTTCAATACCAGGCAGTTCTCAAAACACTGAAATGCCATAAATTCAGTTCTGTAGACCATTTCAATAAAATTACTGAAATAAAACTCTCATACACATGGAAATACCTTAAATTACTCTATGCAAATACCTTAATAGTAAAATAAGTGTAACTGAAACTTTAGGCAATGCCACAAACGAAATTTTCGTGCTGTAAGAGATTTTCATTATATCTGGGGGGCTTACAATACGTCTAAACTTTATCTCTACACTTCTATGTTACTACCAATGGCACCATGTGTACTGGTAGTATTAGTAAAGCGGTAGTTATTGTCAAAGTAACTAAACTAGCATTATTAAACTATGAAAGCAAGTCTGTCTAAGGATAACAGGAGGAATGACCACGTGTCCCATATTCACCATGAAAAGTTATAAATCCTCATAATTTAGAAATTTTTATGAAAAAAATACCAGCGCACATGTAGTCTACTGAAACTGTTTCAAGACGAAAATATCTCTATGGGATGTAAAATTTTCAAAAAGGTAATAGAACCAAATATTAACAAATTTGCTTATATTTTAGCAGAACCAAAGTTTCTGAAAGGAAATCTGATAATGGCCATTTTGAGAATGATGATGTTGACTAGTATACCTACGTTTCAAAAATTAATATAGTCACAGCATTGGGTATTATAGGACAAATGCCAGTATTTCTAAAGTTGTGGTAGGAGTTACTAAAATCTTCCAGGCTGAAATATTTTCCCTAGAGATTTCTATTCAGCATATTCACATTACACATTTTATCGGGCAGCCAGGCCATGTTGAAGACTTTGCGATTGATGGTTATTAATTCAAAATTAGTTTGTATTTATTTCTTTTCTTCAGAATTTGACCTGGAAATGATGGTAACTCTCATATGTGTATTTGGCTTATAAGAATACAGGGAAATCAGGCAGTGAACAAGTTGGTAAAGATTAGTGTCAATCAAGCCTTATATAGTCTGATGTCTTATGTATAAACCCCACACTAGTTTCTTCAAATATGCAATTAACTAATGGGCAATAATGAAGCCGAGATAGGTTGGGTACGATAACGAGTTCTAATTTAGTGTAGTAAGACCAATGCGTTTGAGTTATTTGATAGTGCGTTGTTCAAAGGTACTGGGATTCCTCTTTTGTGAGTGGCACAGAGTGGCATTTGTTAAAGGCATAGAATCGTTTAGACTGCTATTTCATATTAGCGTACTAAGAAAATCAGGACAAATAACTAAGCTGTTTCATTACCATTCAAAGGTTACAGCTTTACTCTGAAAAAGCATTTAAATATAGAAACAGAATTTGAAGTCTAATTCTTTATATGGAAATTAGACTCGTGATTTTTGAAGTTCTTCTCAATTACTGTGTGTATATAAAATTTCTCACGATTTGGTCAATCTTCTAGGGGCAAAAATAAAAACTCAATATCCATCGTGATAGTTCCAACGTTTTTGTCTAAACTCTGATTCTATTAGACGGTCTGTGCATTGTTAAAATTATTTTTATTCAGATATACATCTATATTATATAAAACTATAATACTCTATTGATAATGTTTCTTAAATTTTGTATGAACGGATGCGATTATTATTTATTTATTCCATTATTATTTTATCTTCACAATGCCCCAGAAGCTCTAAAGTCAATTTCATCCACTCCAGAATCAAATAAAAGACACCCCTCTGGTTGAGTAAGAAGAATCAAGTGGTTCTTTCTCCAGTGATGGAATTTTCAAAGGTATATCTTTTGTTCATTACGAGAAAAAAAGAAGGGATGGTGCCAAGTTTCTTTTTGCACTAAGATTGAAAAATCCATTTTGTAGTAAAAAAAACTTTTAAAAGGCTTGTTCACTTGAAAAAATGATTTATAAGTAAACTTAATATTCCTTCTATATTAATGTGTATTAAGCAATATCAAATTCTTGTTTTTGACTATTTTTGTCATTTTGAGATAGGTTTATAAAGCTCTACATAACAGAAGTGCCTACTAAGTGTTTGTAAAGTTTCTGATTCTCATATCCCAAATATAATTTCAATAGTTAACTAGTCCATAAAATTGTTAACTTAGAAAAAAAAAACTTTTACTTCATTAACTTCATTACCTATAAATAGATGTGCACTTTTCATAGAAATAGTTCAGACTGTTTCATTCCATATTAGCTTACTATAAAATCAGAACAAATAATTGGTCGGATTCATTACCATACAAAATGTCTATTTCTTAATTTGATATTTTTACATAAAATGAGAAATTAGAAATAGTTTAATATCCACATTCTCTTCATAATACTGTCCGGGCAAGGTAAACCTATTTTCAACATCCATAACTTGTGATATTCTTAATCACCGCCTTATAAATCCAGGCTGTTATCAATATTACTTTTCTATTCCTTTATTTATGTATCAGATGAGTTATATTGAAGCAAAAACATTTTCTCATGGAATAAATAAAATTAAAGATACACTTTTTTATATTCTAAGTATAAATCTTACAGAGTTGGATTTATTCAAATGTATAAAAAAAGTCTTGCTTTTCTAAATAATACCATATAAGCTCCATTTTTACATTCACTTATTTTTTTTGCAATAGAGTTTTATGCTTGAGTTGTTTTGTATTTTCAACATTTTTTTAAATGTTGCTCAATATATATATTTTTGTATTTTGATGATTTTAAATGTTTATATTTATACCCATAAAAACAAACAAATTTCCATGATTAAATAAAATTTCAAAAATATGTTGGTTCAAACTTCATCATGATATAATTTGTTGGAAATTAGTTTAGACCTCCATACAGATTTTTGACAAGCGCAGCTATCCCTAAATGCCACAGGGGCAGATGACTTCATGCTAAATTAAGTCTCCAGGGTCGTAGTAACTCTATTATCCTCTCATTAGAACATCATTATGTTCTATTCAGACTGTTCAATGGATATTTAAATATGAGTAGATTCAGTATTATTGAATTAAAGGTGCAATACCTTGAAATTATAAACTACGAAAAAAAGAATTATATTGTAAATCTAAAACACCTTTTTAAATAAATTCAACTTTTACATAATTTATTCATACAAACGAAGTTTCTGACAAATATTGATATAAAATAAAATCTTAGAAAAGAACATTGGTTAATGAAGTGAAAAATACGTATGAATAAATAGCAAAAGGTTCAGATAGTGGTCAGATGTGTGCTTTTCGGTTCTCTAAACGAAGTTCACTAAACTACAACCATCGGATATTTCAACTATTCTTTATATACAATACAAGTTGCATATATGTTAGAAACGGGATCATTAATACATGCAAACTACATACAAGTTACTAGTAATACATGTAATACAAGTTACATGCAAATACCCTTATGTATGATATACGAGGTGTGTAAATAAAGTAGTGAGACTGATTTTTTTTTAAATTTTCTATTCAAATATAATTACAATGTGATATTGTCACCTTCAAAATAGTTCCCTTCGGAAGCCACACAGCGCTGGAGACGGTCCTTCCAATCATTGTAGCATTGCTGGAACTCGGATTCTGGAATGGCCTTCAGCTGGTCGGTTACAGCAGTTTGTATGTTTTGTAGTGTCCCGAAATGAGTTCCCTTGAGGTGATTTTTCAATCTCGGGAAGAGGAAAAAGTCACAAGGACTCAAGTCTGGTGAATAAGGAGGCCGAGGAGCAACAGGAATGTTTTTACTGGCCAAAAACTCGTTTATTGAGATTGCAGTGTGACTCTCAATCAATTCTCATCATTTCTCATCTCCAATTCATTGGTCAAAATGTGATGAACGGAGGTGTGATTCAAATTCAACTGTTCCCCGATCATTCTGACTGTCAAGCGTCGATCTGAACGCACAAGGTTCCGTACTCTGTTGACATTTTCATCGGTGTTTGCACTTGAAGGCCTTCCGCTTCGTGGTTCATCTTCAATCGACTCTCTTCCTTCTGAAAATTCCTTAAACCACCGAAAAACCTGTGCCCTTGATAAAACACGTTCTCCATAGGCCTCCTGAAGTTTTTCAAAAGTTTTGGTTGCATTATGTCCAAGTCTGAAGCAAAATTTGATTGCACACCGCTGCTCAACTTTGAGGTCACTCATTTTTAAAACGCTCAAGAAAAAACCATTTCACGAAAACCAACGCTACGGACAAACAAATGACTGTGGCGAGTTCAGATTCATACTGGAGGCGCATCACACGTGCACCTGACGCTACTCATGGCCACGCGTCTCCAGCGTTGCCAGATCGAAAGCGACGTTGCCAGTCTCACTACTTTATTTACACACCTCGTATATACTTTATAATTGTTTAAATTTATTTTAAGGTGATATAAATTTCCTAAATAGAAACTTTTTGTGTCTGTGTTGAGAAAAAATACTTTTCTAAGTATAATAACAGTTTTATTTGATATGATATGTATGCTATATGTTGCTTATATATTTCCAAAATAAATTTCAATTTAACTAAATAGTAATTACAATCTAGAAAAGAACTTCCACCAGCCTTTGAAACAAAACAAGTGTAAATATAAAAAAAGTTTGTATTAAAGTGAACAAACATTAACTGAAAAAGAAAGTAATCAACACTGGGTATTATTTAAGGAGTCTGAACTAATTTTACTTAAAACTGAGAATAATAGACAGTTCAAAGTATTTAAGTTGGCATTTTTGTTGCAGTAGAAAATATATTCAGAGAGAAAGCATTAGTATAAGATACTCAGGTCACCTCAGACAGTTGAACACATACTGTTCGACTGCGTTGAGTTGACCTCGGAGAGGAGCAGGCTGGAGAGACGAGTGGTGTCTGCCGGAGGTGCGTGGCCCCCAGTTTCAGCTTTGTTAGACGAGGGCCTAGTCGGTGCCTTCAAAGAAATGGTGGAGAGATATTTCAGTTTACTTGGTTGAGCAGTTGTAATGGACTAAATTATGTTTGTGAGTAGTCGCGATTACTATGTAGTCTGTTATTATTTTTTTGGTAGCATTGCTTTGTATCATCGTGATCATTATTATTTCTTAGTGTTACATTTATTTGGATTTGGCATGGTATTGTATTTTCGTTATTTCCATCATTGTTAATTATTAGAATTGTTTTTGCAGCATTCTCATAATTTATTAGGAATTCTTGTGTACCATTAAAGATGTTAATGTTAATTCAAGATGTTAAGGCCTGTAATGCCTTCTGGTGGAGCATGTTGTTACGATAAAAAAAAAAAGTATAAGATACAAAGATATTGAGATACATGCCAGTCAAATGAAACTTGACTATCATGTAAAATATTTAGGTATATTTAAATATATCAACATAAATGGACAGGGCTGTCTCCATGTATACCGAGTATATGGAAAGGATTATGACATGTGAAAACATACATCTGCAGAACTGACTCATCTCTCTGTTGAAGCAGATTTACATGTGTCCCCCATAACTTATTATAACCCACATAACCAGAAAAATATGAACAACAAACAACAAATAGCTCGTCTCTCAGATCAAAAATTGCTGAAAACACAGGTTTTCTGCATTTCTTTTCCTATAAATTAAAGATACGCAGAATTAATTAACGGTGAAGTCAATATTGACGTAAAGACAAATATTTCCTCCTTTTTTTTTATCATAACCCTGTTATCAGCAGCATTTTTAACAGTGTAATATACACTTGTTAATATGTGAATAAAAAAGAGTTCACATAAACACGTGAAATAACAATCAATGATCAAACCTCAATAAGAAATGGGAAAACAAGACTGAGATCTTTCAACCGTAACAAGCGGTCTTCGACAGTCAAAAACCCAACTGAGTTATTAGTCAAAAACCAACTGGTTTAATCATGAATAGGTATATGCATAAAATAATATTAAGAATTCTAAATAAATAATTTATTTTTTTATTGATTCATTATTTATTGTTCATTGAGCAATATCACATTTAAGTAAAATTTGATGGATGCATACAATTAGATTAAAGAATAATTAAAGGAATTCTCTTCGACTTAACAAAAAAACAGAAAAGAAGTAAACTTGGTTCAAAGACTTGCGAAAAGTCTTCCGTTCAAAGTGACTGACGAAATAAGGGCGGTGCACACACCCACAACAGCAAATTAACGACCAGATAGAATCACTGTTACACTCAAAATTATTGTTCTTAGTACAATGAAGTTTTTAATTAACAGTACAAAACAAAAATATAGTTTTAATGTTGTACTTGATCAAAATACCTCTAATAACCTGAAACCTCATTGAAATTGTAATATATATTAACTATATAGTATATTATTATTATTATTATTTATGTGTAGCACATATTTGCACATGATATTTACCTCCTTAAAATAGCAACAAATTAAAACGGGCAAATATATTTCGTTAATGAATACATGATAGATTTAGTAAACTCTACTTTTCCCATTAGATTGGTTTCACATTTTAGTTACACTAATTAAATACAATGAAAATGAAATGAATATTATAACTCTCAAAATTTAATAAATAAATTTAATGAATTGATTAAATCAGATATACGCACACAGATATTACTAAACAATGATCTATCTCAACAGCTCTTCCTGTCAATGAATATTAATAATAATATGGTTTTTTTTATGATGAACTAAGTCAATTGTATTGAATAATTAATTTCAAAATCCAACAGGCGAGTATACTGAGAGTAAACGCCGACGAAAAGACAGCACAGTTACAAAGCTAGTTCACATTTTTCTTCTCTAGTAAACTGCTTCAAAAAAGTTTTTACCCATACATGGCATTAGCATTTAGATGGGAGTCCCGAGGAGGGTTTTAACTAAATGGCCCAGAAAAAGATATGGCTTGCGATACTAGTCGTAAACTGGCAACTTCATGCTTTCTAGTCACACCTCTACTTGCTAGTATTCATGGTTTATCAACTACACAATTTATATCAATTATCTAATATATTTAATTAGAAAATTGTTAAAATTCTTTAAGTTGTACAAAAAACATTGTTTAAATATAAAATAAATCTCCTATTAGAATAATGTTAGTTTTAGTTCCGTGCAAGCCATAACATTTCTTGGCTGATTCGATGAATCTGAGTTTTTGATAACATTTTTCTTTCACTTTTTGGCAAATAGAAACAGTTTGAAGTCCTTAAGAAAGTACTTTCTCTATTTCATGAATATATAAGGAGATCAGTGCATTTGGAGTAATATTGTAAAACAATAATTAGTATAATATATAGACCTACCACGGTTGTGAAAATTAAAAAGAAATTATGAAGGAGATGTTCTATTGATCCTATCTTTGTGATTTGTTGTGGATTGTCTGCTGAATACTTTATATAATGATGTTATGATATACAAGGATATGCAAAGGCCTTTTAATAGAAGCAGAAATAATAATGCATCATGGTATTGTCTTTCGTATGATGCAGCATGCTGTCCAGAAATGATCAAAGATGGGTAACTAGAAATGTCTACATACAAATCCACCTAAAACAGTTGTTATACTTTTGTGAACGAGAAAAAATATTAACTTAAAACTATCGGAGCTACGGACATACACTTGGAGATACCTTAGATCAATGATGAAATTAGAAAAACCCTTGTAACAATAGCAGAGGGAACAAAACCAATGTTCAACTGTAAGATATTATTTTATAAAAAGTGACTTCCTAACATTCAATCTTCATTTTGACACAACAAAAGTATTATTACTGCTGTTCTGAAATCAATCATACCATATGCATCGGTTGTGTGATATACTGAAATAAGCATGTGTAGTGATAACTGGAACAATTACCATCTGAACTACTTTCAAGATTGACTTCAAAGACTAATAAGTATTTACCACTTAGACATTCATATAAAAATGAATAATTGTCTGTTAATTTTGAAAATGGAAAAGCTTCTAGGCAATGAAATATTAAAGAAAAATAAAATAATATAATGACATATCAACAGTTTGACTTCTAGTATGTTGGTTAGATACAATGCCTTACTTAGATTATTTTACAGGCGTCTCCGAAGTAATAGGAATGATCATTTGGATTGAACGCGTTCTGAAATTAATATCTCACAGTAAAACATTACTGTGATACATTGATGAGAGGTAAATTAATAGTGAAAACAATGTAAATCATTTGACTTGATGTGAGTACCTGGAAACTAGGGAATACCAGGGAATGTGTTAGTAAGCAATCTGGAAATGTTTGGAATTAAATAGACATCTGACACTCTAAAACCTTTTGCACTACACCGTCAGCTTTCGTAGAAGTGGAATTGACAAATATATCAAGAAAAAATCACTTAAGAGAGGGTAAAAGCAACCAAATTAAATTAGTTTATAAAGTTTATTCCAACTAATCTTCCAGATGAAGAGAATATTACATCTTCAGAGATAGAATTTAAAACGGTATGTAGCAGATCTATTAAAAGTTTTTCTAAATTCTGTATCTTACATCATACAAAGAATAGAGACTTTCTAGAGGTAGAAATGTTTGACTGCATTTTATCTGAGGGGGAGAAATTGGATTGGAGAAGATAAAAGATTTTTGTCAAATTAGGCATAAAACTATAAAAGTGAATGACACTTCTACATTTATGAGGACCATTAATGAGCTTATATTAACATATTAGATTGATCAATTATATTAGTTTCTGTAACTGATAAGGTGATTATAGCGACATGTAAACAAATGAGACATAGTTGATTAATGTTTACACTATTACTACATAAAAAATAAAACAAAAATCAGTTGTCAAGAAGTTTTATAATATATTTACTTATAGCAAAGTTGAGTAAAGGGCACATTTTAATTTGATTTTTAAAAAGTACTTTCATAATAACAAAAAATATTTCGAGACTTAATAGATTTAGAGCTCTTGAAGACTTCTTATTGTATTTTTTTTCCATGTTGGCTGTGCCTGGTTAGTTGAGTTTGTATCAAAGATTTTGTAAACCCCCCTCAGGTCATACCGTTTGAAAAGTCTCAAAGATATTTGACAGGCATACAGTTTATTGTATGATAAAATGACCAGTTTTGTTTTACTATTATTGAAACATGGAGAAGATCATAAAATTATGTTTGATCATATGTTTATCATTATTGAGTTACCTCTGAATATGTATTTACTTAGATAAATGAGAAGCCAATTAATAAACCTTTATCATTCTCATTTAACTTTATTTTTATCATGTTTTTTATTGAAAAAACAAAAAATGAAATAAACTGAAATTGTTTAAAAATAATATTTCTATAAAAAGGCATTCAACTAAACGTAAATCAATTAACGTAAGTAATGTTTGGAGCCTGTTTTTTGTGATAAGGACAAATCTTTTGAGTGAGATCTTTTGAAGCTAGAGAAAGATGGCAAATGACAAACTCCCTTCCAAAAGGCAATTTTTATACCTTTGATGCTGATGTAAAGTTGTGATTTTATATCGATGTTGTCCCTCTTTGGATGAGGATGCCTCTATTAACACTAACATGACTTGAAGATTGGGAAGATTTAAAAAAAAATATATGAGAAAGAAGTAATTTAAATTAAATTATCATATGATTGATAGCCAAATAAATTATTTTAAAGTTCACAACTAAATCTTGCTTTAGTGAGTTGTCAAAAGTAAATTCGAGCGATTCAAATCTGCACATTCTGGATAAATAGCATTCATCTGGGAAGCTTTAATTGGGATTTATTGGAATTGGGATTTGTGACCTGCTAGTCTCATGTGAACTGGCCTATACAACTCTATCGTGTCACTTGGTATTATGAACGTTTTTTAGTAGATTCAATACATCCAAACTTGATAAATAATGGAAGGTAAACTCAGATAAAACAATAAAGTTCCTTGAAATATTTAGAAGGAAATTCCAAACCCAATTATATCTTACTAAAATAAAATTACTATCAAACTTGTCTTCACTTGACCAGAAAACGTTTCCAAACACATTTCTATTGAAATGAAAAAATGTAAATAGCCTACACTTAACTTAATTACGTATGTATATCAATAAACTCGTTCACATACCATAGATATTTAGTTTTATTTTAATCTGGTTATTGTGTGGAAGTATTATCAAAAATTGTTGAAAGATTACAATTAAATACTGAATTAATTTCATGTTTTTATATATTTTTTTTGGCTATACTTATGGTATTGGTTGCCACAAAGCTCTACCAGCTTTACTGGTCGGTCATGTCTGTACGTAACATGCAAAGTTACCTAATCACGCCTACACACTGAGTGTTTCTGTAGGTTGCTCTAAGTCTAGACAGACGACTCTACCTTGGAGAGTTACAAACGCTTTTATTTCAATCCAATCATTATTAATTACTAGTCTCATTTCTCTATATTAGATGCATCATTTCAAATATTTTTCTTTTATTGCTTTACTATATCATATTAAAGTATAGTGATCCTGAAAACATTCGTTCTTGAGATTTTGAGGGAATTAAATCTTTTGAGGTCCCACAAGTCGTTTTAGGAAGTATATTCGATGATTTCAATGGTTGTGTGTGTGTATGTGAGTGTGTGTGTGTGTGTGAGTGTGTGTGTGTGTGAGTGTGTGTGTGTGGGTGGGTGGGTGGGTGAGTATGTATACAATCATTTACACAGATTGAAAATGTTAATATGTGTGGATCATATTAACTTCGGTAATATTGAAGTGTTATGAATAGACCCTTTCCTATTATGTGACAAATATCCAGTTGTTTAATATTCTAGTCTAATTGTTCATATCTATCATTTTAAAAAAAATATGCTTCCAGGTATAAAAGTTATAAATTATTCTGAATAGCTGGCTTTGTTTTTGATTTGAGTATGCAAAACTGGCTAACTACTAATATTCTATTTCTCAATATTCATTTACAGCAACCTTATAACAAGTACAGTACACACGAAAAAAGTAACACTCGCTCAGAGTAAATTGAATTTTCCGATTTTTGACAAGGAATAGAAAAGTAATTTCTTAAAAAATACTAGCATATAATAGTACTCCGAGTATAATAATTTTATGAAAGATCAAAAATTTACAACACAATTCAAGCTTGAAAACATTCTTTGAAGAATAATATGTATAACTATCGTACATCTTAAATTAAAAATTATCTTAAAGCGACAATCTTTCTTAGATGTTTCTGACATTTATTCGACAGAACAGGAATATTTTCAAGTTGAAATTGAAAACTTTGTCTTAAATCTTCAATGTAGAAGGGTATCAGATAAACTATGTAAGAGATCCACTGACAATTGGAACAAATGCCATGATCTCTTGTAAGAAGTTATCTCCTAATAAGAGCTCTACACTTTCGCTTTTCAAAAATGTATTACTGTTGTAGTTATACTAATGATATTATAGACATCAGTAGTGTGATAAAAAAGTAAGCATATATACTGATAAGTGGATCAATAACTATATGTACTACCTCCAGGAATGAAAGACTAATAAACTTCTCTCATTTAGGTTTTATGCCTAATTGGACCATTATATATTATATACCTAATATTAGTTTTACTTAAACTTAATATTAAGTTTACTTATAGAAAGGTTGAGTGTAGGCCAGTCCAGATTTTTTAATGAGCATCAATATGTATACAAACAGCATGTAAAGGTGCAAAGTGTTATATATATCTTCACTTTGACAAAACCCGTTGTAACTAAAAGCAATATGCCCTTTATAAATCTTTCCTCGGCTAACTTGAAATGGGTGGCAAAATATCAAAAAAAAAAAAAAAAATTATAAGACATTTGGTAGTGAATATCATGAATATAGAAATACATAGAGAGAATTATTTATTTAGAAGGTAACGGAAATAGAATAATATTCTAGTACAGTCTGGCAAGTTATTCCATCTGCAACTCAGTAGCTTCAATTTTTAGTGAAACAATCTCTTTTCCAATTTTTAAGATCATTAAACACAATTTGTTTCTAAATAAATATAAAACTTTATTTATGTTTCATGTAATCACTAGAAAAGTTTATTGAAAATCGAAAACAAAACCAAACGTATAGCCACACGTCTGCCAAATATTATTATAATCTGTCGAACAGTTTGACTTTTGACTTATAAAGTGTTTAAAAGTTATCTGTAGATACCTATCCAGTCATGGAAAGATAATGGTAAACAGATTGAATTGACTTCAAGGCGAGAAAAACCGCAAATATTTCAAAATATGCTTTTGTCAAAACTTTTATCAATAAATACAAAATTAGGGTGTTAATTTTATACAGGTGAGAGTTGTCCTTTATCGAATTAATTTGATAAATATAGTTTATCTACATATAGAACCTCATGTATTTTATAATATTAGAAATATATTGTACTTATATATCTTATACTTGTATAAAATAGTAAACTTATTTTACATATTTCCATAAGAAAAATTTCAACAAACATTTACCATTAATTTAATTTTTTCCTACTATTCTAAGCAGTAAATGTTTTTTTTAATACAGTAAATAAGGTTATAATATTTATTCATACAAAATTACTACAAACTGCGGGCAATATGCATATTGTACACAATATTTAATTCTATAGTTTACATTTTATTTTTAAATGTTTAATATAAAATTAACTTGGCTTACAATTTCATTATTTTGAACAAAGTTTAAGTTAACAGTTTAACGTTTAATAATTTTTTCAAAGGATTTTGAAGAAATTTCAAATGGCTTACTCCAACTTTAGAAGAAGTAGAATATTAACAGCCAATTTGCAATCAATTAAATCATGGATTTACTTTAGTCTGGTTATCTCCTTAATGACTTTATAAGTTTGTTGTGAACAAAATGTGGTGCACTATTTTAATGTAACTAAATCGATTTTATCAGTTAGTAAAACGTATATTGGACTCGTCGTTTTACAACAATCTTAAAAGTTTAATGCAAATGGAATTTTAAATTTATTCTTTTCAGCATAATATTATGTCTTGAAATATTCTAAATGTATAAAATTATTATCAAGCACGATTCATATTAAAGGAATGTATAACATTAAGTTTGAATTTTGGAAAATCACTTTTAACATGTTCAAAATTACCCTTGATAAATTTGGATTTACTTGCCAAAATCCACGTAGCATGAATCACTAAATGATTGTCCAGTATTGTCATTTGTAAAGTATTCAAACAATTCTCTTTGATGTCTATACAAGTAAATGGAGGATGGTATCAATAAATTATTTTTACAGAACCACAACGCTTGATAATTCGTTCAAATCTAACAATATTTTTTCATAATTACTTTAAAAGAACCTATGAAACTTTTGAGTAACTTACACTCAACTTTCCTCTAATTAAGCATAATATCAGTTCGTGATTTTGCTGGACATTCATCTTTCTGAAGTTTAAAAGGACACACATGTCTCTGTAGTTTAGATAGTAAATTAGGGTACGTTTTCATTTTTTCACTGCATTTTTTCAATGCATATTTATTATTGCTTTCATCAGCACTGTAATAGTGACTTTGTAATGTTAACACCCTACTTTTTACAAAAGAATCTCTTACAACAGATGGTTGTTATCGTGGCGTTGTCAGATGGGTCTGTTATAAAACTTTACCGGTTTGATATTTTATTTATAGATCTTAAACTTTTTTGTTCTATTTTGGTTGATTTAATGATCTTATTTTTAAGACTTCCTTTCTTTCTTCATGAAAAACGTATGAGGACGGTTTTAGCTGGAGATATATCTAAACCATTCTCTTTTATGCATCTTTTAAAAACGTAGGCAGAATGCTGGAAAAGTTTAAATGCAGTATATGTAAGCATTCCTTCTCTTATGATGCCAAACTTATGTGCATATCCTTGCCTTGAAAAAATTAAAACATCTATATATTATTTCCGATATAATTAATTCGGAGGCATTTATCAACGGGTCCTTTAATATCTAAGAAGGAGTCCGCAGTATAAAAGTTAAAAACTTTTCTATTTTGTTAAACAAAACAGTTCAAAATATACTTTTCAAGTACAAAATATACCTTTCCTCTGCTTCACGATAGCCCAATGTCAGTAGGGTTCTTAAATACACCAAGATCTGTATGATTTGCTGTATTGATTGTTACCGGGTGCACCTTATGGATTGAATAAAACACTTTTACTAGACAAGCTTCCATCGCATGCTACAAAATGCCATACAATAAATGGTTATTTTCCATTTGCTTTTATAGTTTAAAGAATTTATTTCTACATGGTGTATAAACATAAATACAATGTGATATTGATTAATTAATTAAATTATCTTACAATTTCTGTTATTAAACATTTAAATAGCAAATCTGCCTCATTTAAATATGGGTATAGATTTCAATGTTAATGTAAACTAATCCACTAAATAAATCAGTTTATCTGTAATCCAAGGTTGAGTTTTCATTTTTTAAAGCTATACTGCATTTCATGTGAATTGGAATTCCTTAGAGTATTTTCATGAAATACTGATTTTAGGTATTTTTTACGTAATTTTAATCTCATTTAGTTATAGGTTCTGAAATCATATCGTACGTACCATAATTTCTCTTTCAAATCAAATTTCAGTGTAAAGTATTCGGCTTATAAAGGCAGCAGTTTCTATTTTGATAATCTGCATCACTTATATATGAGTGAACTCAAAATAGTGGTTAGATATAACTCTAACTCTGATTCCGTCTAAGTTTAATCTAATATTTATCTAACCTTAATCTGGAATGAACTTAATCTGTCTTCATTCCGTCGTAATCTGTTCCAAGTCGGAATTGTTTTCCAAGATGTTTGCATAAAATATAATTCTATACGATATTAGTTAAGGAGTTTTGCAAGGAATTGCTGATGAAATTATTCCAGTTTCCATTTTGACAAGAATTTATCTATTTAATAAAGAAAAATTAATCACACCTTGTAGTGAAGCATTGAAAGTTGTCCAAAGAATAAATATAAATCAGAATTCACACCAGCACTAGTTTGTAAGAAGTGGTCATCAATTATTTGACCAGAAACGAATTTTTACATTTCACTGATTTAAATAGTAGAGAAAGATTATGTCATTCTTGGTTTGGCATATGGTATAGAGATATCATATGATTCCTTGGTGTACATAGTGACTGGTACTGTATCCGAAGATGTGTGCGGTTTGTTTAATATATGTAATGAAATATGTTCGTAACGACTATCATATCAAATACAAAAGCAGCATGCACGTGTCATAACATATTATTACCATATTATTACGTTATAACTTCATCATACTTATTTATAAGTATTGTATAATAATTTAATCGAATGAACACGATAATACATTAATAGATGAAATATCCATTTCCCAAAAATTACATCAATCACTTTATATGGCTCATGCATATAATTCTTATTCACTTAACAAGTTTTCATCTATTTTACAATTTGACTCTTTAAATTAACTTTAATACCTTTGTAATATATCTGGTTAGAGATTATTGACAGTTTTTGATATTTCAGGCCACATTGATTTCATCAAATGTTTCACATTTTTTTTTATAACTTACTGATTTTAGATGCCCAAAGACATAACTATTTGTAAATGTCTTTGGCAAACATGCTACATGGTATGCCACCAACAGAAAGAAAAAATTGATAGAAAGTAAATAGGTACAGTATTTGCTTTGTTTACCTGAATATGATTAGTGATAATAGAAATATTATATTTAATTCGTTAGACATCATAATATATTATTATATTATTTTAACTATAATGTCAAGTTATTTGTGCCAAAAAATTATTTTTAATACGTCCTTAAAACTTTTTTGGAAACATCCCTCTATGCAACCAAAAATAGTCAGAAGACTAGAGCACACCAGCATCAAGGTTACACGTGAAATAACAATCAATGATCAAACCACAATATGAAATGGGAAAAAAAGTCTAAGATCTTTCAACCGCAAGGAGCGGTCTTCGTCTGAGTCAAAATCCATCTGCTATGTTATGTTGATATAAATTGATATCTGACATTGCGACAGAGTCCTTTATAGCATGATGTTGTTTCACTAAAATGATAGTAATTGGTGGCACAATGTGCTGATGTGATTGACAGGAGGAGATGGTCACCGCTGATCAAGTACCTAAAAATAGCAGTGTTTATTATTAGAGAACGATGTATAAGGTTTGGGTGCTTCATTTCGAAAGAGATTATAGACTTCACATACTGTCCTTACCTTTGATAAACTTTAATTTTTTAAACTAATTTAAACATCTCTAACATTTAAAATACCCAGATTTAAACTAATATTTAAACTACCAACTCTCTGTAATCTAAATCTAGCTCACGAATAAGAAACTACCTTTCCTGTTTAATGAACCAGGTATTTAGTCAGCTAATTTCAAAGCTATAGAATGTTAACAAGTTTTCGGCTTAACATTACTTTAAATAACATTTTTGAAAACAGAAAAATAATTACTTAATTTTTAATTGGACCTACAACCAGTTTGTTTCACTTAGTTTTAGTTTTTTAAATGTTGTTGCAATTTTTGACTTACATGGTTGACCTAGTACTGCCTGTTAAGATAAGATATGTTGTTTTATTAATAAACAAAAAAAAAGTTTTCACTAAGGTACTTGTGTTTTCAAATTACTTTTTAGCACATGCCGTACTGCAATTTATTTATGACTTATGGTAGAGACACCATGTGCCCCAACTCTGTATTTTTCTTATCACAAAAATGCTTCTGATAAAGCAAAATGGTCATAGCGTTAGTTGGACTCAACCAACTACTTAACGCTGGATTTAGGACAAGACTCTTCTTAAGGTAGACGCCACAAGACGAGGTCAGAGGCCGAATTGCTTACGGCCATGTCCATGACAGCGGTACTGATGTACATCAGTGTAATATACTGTACGCTCGGAAACATCAGGTAAAAGGGCTTTACTGATTTCTGACTGATAGAGAAATTTCAATGCAATGGCAATAGACAAAATTTACAGCGAGACTGCTGACTGAAGGACTCATCTGTACGAGGTCGACTGTCGTTCCAGAGTAGTATAACGACAAATCAGTGAACAAGAACTTGGCAGAGCAGGACCACAACACATATCTTCTTAGCCACCGTAGTATAATGGATGGAAGAACACAAAATTATTTGAACACAAGAAAAGTAAATGCAAACTTTTTTTAAACGCAATGGACGAATAAGGTTTAAAATTTGTATTTGAAATTAATAATTAGTGTAATTCATAGACCTACGACGATTGTGAAACTTAAAAAAATGTTACCAAGGAGATGTGCTACTAATGATTCATAGGATAATTTACTTTTGTCATCGTGAAATCATCTTAGCTTATTATTTTATCATCAATGATGAATTAAGAACAAATTAAAGATTACAATGAACAGAATATTGCAGATACTTTATAGTAAAACACAATTTTTTGGCCAAATAGTGTTTTTGCCAACGTTTTCCCTCCCCAAAACTATTAACCCTAGAGTTTTAAAATTTTGTCAATATTATGGAGTGACAGAAGCAAAAATCGAAAAATCCTCACATTTTTAAAATGACCAAAAAAGATGTCTCTCATTTTTTAATAACATGTAAAACTTTTGACTCACGATTCAATCTCAAATCTTGTGAGGTAGATAAAGTAATGTCGATACTTGGAACAGAATGAAATTAAATCTAAAAATAACTCCTATTTGAGAATGTATTAGAGAGTTCTTTAAATATTATATTAACAAAAAATGGTCGTATGGTACATTTTTCAGATAATGTTTTTTAATTCTAAACTGCTAAATAGAGAATAATGAAACTTTACCAAAAAAATTAAGAATAAAGTAGTCAATTTAGAATAAAAAATATCAAGTTCTGATTACTGTAATACTATGACAGACATTTTTGAAGTGAATTGAGTAAAATAAAATTGTGCAGAAGTTTAATAAAAAAAATTTAACGTTTTCATGATTTAAAAATATTTGTACGAAGAATAAAAAATCATAAGTGCAAAAAATCAATGTCAATCAAACATTTATTTTCTGATGTGATGGTATGATGGATATGTCTATCAAATGCTATATCAAATAATATGTGGGACCTGCAAACAAAAGGTATTGTTAGATATAGATCTCGCGGTGTTTATGAATCTCATTATCTTTACGTAATATTGAAGTATGGGAAATCTCATTTCGTTCTTTTCTGCAAAACAAACACTAGTTTTATGCCATTTTTTGCTGATTCGATAAATGTGAGTTTTTCTTGCATTTTTCATTCACTTTCTGATAAAATAGAAACAGTTTCAAGTATTGAATAAATCGCTTTTTCTATTTCATGAATGTAGAAGATCAGTAGATTTAAAGTAATGTTGCTAGACAATGATTGGTGTAATTCATAGACCTACCACAGTTGTGAAGATTAAAAAACATTACTAGGGAAACGTGCTATTAGATTACCTACTGAGCAGTCCGTATAATGAGGGTACGCACACAAAGATATGCAGAAGACCTTTTATTAGAATAAGGGTATTGCCTTTCAGACCATGTTATCCACAACTTGTTGAATAATAGGTAAGCTAGAAATGTCTGGGTATAAATTCATATACCTTTTAAAGAAGAAAAATTATCTATAACTATCAAATTTAAGTACGAACTCTTGGCAGCTTGTTAAATTATAGATTAAAATGGGATAAAATGAGAGATTATACCGTAGAAAAAGTGGTCTATACACTAAATCTGAACTCTAGCTTTGCAGGTATTATCATTGCTCTGGTAAAACAAACGATACCATATGCATCAGTTGCGTGATATATTAAAAGAATTTGTATAGGAATAACTGGATCAATAACTATTTGTATTTCTTCTGGTTTGAAAGACTAATAAGCTTCTCTCACTTAGACCTTTATATGAAAAAAAAAATTTCCTATATATATCGTTTATGATATCAATAAAAATAACTCTAGTCTGATATACTGACTAGTAACAAAAGAGTCATAAAAACAGTGTGAATAATTAAATTTGAGTGATTATATGGTTACTTAATATTAAAAGAATTTTTAATTCTTGTAAACAACGGAATACCTGGGAATGAGTTAGTAAACAATTTGGAAATATTTAGGACCATATAAGCCTTATGAGTCTTGAGCATTTTTCACTATATACTTCAGTTTACACAATACTGAAACTCAAAAACAGAACAAGAAAAAAATAGTTAAAGGATGGTAACAACCGGGACTAGTTTAGTTTAACAAGCTCATTACAACTGGATTTACATTTATAAATAATATCTCCAAAGAGAGAATTTAAACAAGATATTTAGAATTTTTTATTAATATTCAAAAATAAATTGAATTTTTATTAGAAATTTGACCACTTAACCACTATGAATTGGAACTATTTGACATTTTACAAAGAATAGAGACACTTTTTCTAAAAGCTATAGAAAAGTTTGATCACATTATAAATGAATATGAACCAATCGCCTTGAAAAGAATTAAGATTTTTATTAATTCATACATAAAAGAGTAGAAATAAGGGATTTCTATTTATATATATATATATATATATTATATGAATAATAATCAAAATAACACTTGATGTAATAAATGGATTAATTTACCACAATGAAAATAATTTGGAAACAATGCTCTAAGGCCTTTCGACAACACATTGTCAGAGAGCAAGTGAACTAAAAAATAATAAATACTTGTTAACCTGGTTGATTGAAATTTCTAGAATTGTTGGTAACCTTGAATGTGTTTAATGATGAAGAAGTCTTCATCTGATAAAAAGAGAATTTTTATTAGACATTTGACTACTTAACAATAATAATTAAACTAATGAAGACTTCTTCATCCTTAAACACATTCAAGGTTACCAACAATTCTAGAGCTTTCTATCAACCAGGTTAACAAGCATTTATTATTCTTTAGTTCACTTGTTCCCTGACGATGTGTTGACGAAAGGCCTTAGAGCATTGTTTCTAAATTATTTCCATTGTGGTAAATTAATCCATATATTTTATATATATATATATATATATATATTATAACACTTCTTCTTCTCGGAGTTTGGTCAGGGTAAATATATGGAATCATCTTTTTGCTAACGTTTCGTCTTTATTTCAAGACATCCTCAGGGCTATAAACTAACAAAAAAACAATAAACAATGGACATTTGTCATTTCTACTTTAGAAAACATCATAAACAAATTGAAAAAAACTTACTCAAGGCTGGTTTCTGTTACATTACTACAACCGTTAACTGTCATTACATGTGCTGCTCCAAGCGACATATTATTGAAACACTGTATTTTTAGTGCAATCATATATATTCATATATACTTATACACATATTATAATATATATCTATTATAATATGTATCCACCATAATTTACCCTGACCAAACTCCGAGAAGAAGAAAAAGTGTTTGTTAATATTTAGTGGTCAAGAAAACAGTACCGTATATATATATAGATGTAAATCCTTAAAGAAATTAAAATATGAATTTGATATATTTACAATAATGGGGATCTACAATATGAAAGATATGGTGGCAGAGCGTATGAGTTCTAGGGGATTTAAGCACTCAACTTAATAAATGATTTTAAATTTCTTATAACTGATAAAAAGATTATAGTCACACGTAAACAAATGATACATTATTCATTAATTTGGAAGCAATCAAGAAATGTCATGCCATATTTACATAAAACAAAAAAATATGTTTATATTCAGCTAGTTTTATGTTAACATTAACTTATAGTGTAACTGAGTGAAGGCCACTCCAGATTTCTTTAATTTATTTTTCTGGAAGGTAAATTACAGCAGCGGCTAGAAGTGACTATTGCATGATATGCCTCTGCTGGGCACTCCTCATGTGTCTTCCAAAGCAACTAAATTCTAAAAAGTAGGTTCTTCTAAATGGATACATTTAAAACCAGTTGTACAAACACAAACTCTAGGGCAGTGCTTCTCAAACGGTGGGCCCGGGCGCACTGGTGCGCCCTGGAAGGTAGCCAGGTGTGCCCCAAGATAATGGAAGATTAAGTTTATATAACAGATTTATATTTTAGTTTTTGCACCATTTTAATTTATTTGAGAAAACACCAAGTATGGGGTTTTCAAGTCTGAGTCAAGTCTCGGCTACTTCATATTTTGAACTGGAAGGTAAATTTCTTTAATCTTTAAGCATGAATGGATAATACTTCTGTGCCTTTACTCGGGGATTTAAATCATTTTTACTAGCCCTCCCTCTCTCTCACTCTCTCTGTCTCTCTCTCTCTCTTTCTTTCTTTTTCTTAATAAAACTATACATTTTAATTTCCAATCATTTTGCTGTTATCAAATCAGAGGACTAAATTTTCTATATTAAAATCAGTGATGCGCCCCAACGTTTTGGTTTGGTTTCATAGGTGCGCTCCAAAGTTTTGGTTTGGTTTCATAGGTGCGCCCCAAAGTTTTGGTTTGGTTTCATAGGTGCGCCCCAAAGTTTTGGTTTGGTTTCATAGGTGCGCCCCAAAGTTTTGGTTTGGTTTCATAGGTGCGCCCTGAAGTAAAAAAGTTTAAGAAGCGCTGCTCTAGGGAGTGGTGGTGCTGTATTTCAATAATATATTTATAACATTTTATATAATTATAAAGTTTGACTCAATATGTACCTTCTATTTTTTAAATAATATAATATCCATAGCATATCATTTAATCACCAAACAATTCCACACTTTTATTTAAATAACAGAATTAAAAGTACTGGAGATAAAAAAAATAAATGATATTATTAACTTTTAAAATAGAGTTTTAGTTATTTCAAATTCATTTTCCACATTCTTATTCAAAATATTTATATTTGAATATATTCCTTCTAGAAATAGAATGTTATATAATTTCTCATAGAAAATCTTATTCAAGTATGAGAGGCAGGATTATTTATTTAATTTAGTGCATTTTTATTTTTTTGTTGGTAAAAATGTATGATATCGTGTTTCTTGTTTGTGTCAAGAATGCCTGTAGAATAAACAATATAAAGTAATTAATCAATCAATTTTTCTGTGATGTATTTTTTTTTAAATTCTTTGGATTACAGATTCTGTGGCAGTTTAATTTTTGTTTTCACATTAGTTTCTTATATGCTTCTTCTATTTTATAATTTCTACTTCTAGTGTTCTTTTTTCTCATTGACTGATTTGACTGACTGCAGCTTTACAGGTATTTAACAGCACAAATAATTTTAAACTCTGGCATCTCAGTGAAATGTCACTTCCTCTAAACGTTGGCAAAATGTTGTGTGAGTTTGTATTGTTTTTTCTGCCTCTCTTATTTTTCATTTTCCATTAAAAACAGTTATAAAATAACCAGGTGTAGAACTTGATTAGTACCGTCTACAAAGTGTTGTACAATACTTAAAACAATACACTTAACACATTCTAATATATAATAGAAGCTGTTATATATCTTGCTTCACCAAATACTGCAAGAGAAAGAATGAGATCAATTTAAAAAGTTGGGGTATTGGTGACCGAGATGCGTAATAATATTCTGATGAAATTAAATACAAATTAATAGGAGCAGATGGAAGTAATTTGTTTTTCCCAGAATTACTTGGTGAGTGAAAGGGACACTAGATATATGAGGGGAGAAATTATTTATGACTTGCAGTGTTGCAAGACAAGGCAGTTAGAAGGGACTTTGTGAAAGAGGAGTAAAGATAAATTATACCGCTAAGCCCTGTACGGCTTCTCCTTTGCATAAAACTGCCAGCAGAGAGCTTAGCAAACCTTTAACTTGAACGCAACTAAGCTGTCTTCTTCATTCCTAGAAATATTTATAACGGTATCTTAGAAAATTTTTCTGCATTTTACCTGATACAGATGACACATTAGAAACACGTGTCATACTACTATAAGTCCGTAGAGTTTTGGTCTCTAGTATTAACGCCACCTGATAGTTTCAGACCAGGGGTTGGTTCTCGGATTTCCTTGGCCCATTCACCCCTCTCGTCATATCCTACAATGCCACCCTCCCCCACCCATCAACCCCTCTTCTTTCCAAGGTACTATACACATTTTTATAACTATACATTGATTATGTTTACAATATAATTTAACAAATTAAATGCTAATTACAATTATTGATGGATATATAAGATATTAATTAAGAGTTCAAACCTATAATATCTTTCCTTACTCTGTAAACTTACTGAAGTTCCCCCTTAAGAACCACTGTTCTAGACATTCTCAAAAAAACACATTAATGAGAGAGTGTATCATATAGTTTAGTAATTAAACATACTTTATCTCAGACTTTCTTTTGTTTTAGTAATATAATTTTTAGCTTTATAACAATTGTCAAAGTTATTAATAAAATTTTCATTTATATAAACAATTAAGGACGATAAGAAAAAGGAATGGAACTGAAGTAAAGAGAACCGAACCCATAACTCATGCCGACTGTGCAAAGAAAAATATACCATTCCCTTTACTTCTCTTATTTTAAGAGTATTTATTTTCTTCCTTTCTGTGTGTGTTTCCGCGTGTTTCTTTTGTTGTTCAACCGTGTAATATACATTTATCTATACATATAAACATTAAGGATCAGTTATTTCAAATGTTTTTTTGTACCATAGACATCTAGTTGATAAAAGAAATATCATTCATAGCAAATTTTCTAATCAAAATAAAACAATCTGAATAATTAGTTCAGATATGACTAAATAATCGCTAATGTATAAGAGATTACTTACTTTACACTCTTTTTGCCAGGCCATACTTTGTTTGTACACATAAATATTAATTGATTCACTTTAATGTTATCATCGGAAAACGTATTTGCAGGAAATTCAGAAAAAATATAATTCAATTTATGAACAATAATTGAATAACTTCCTTCATCTTGACATACTACAGCCATTTATCGCCCACAACGATAATCTAAGGATTGTCAGAACACAATCTGACAAGCTCCTGCAGATGGAAACCAGTCCTTTTAAGTATAATATTTACTTTCCAATTCAATCAATTATTCAAGTTTATATCGTAGAATATCATATTAAGACCAAATTTAATATGGTATTAAATGGCCAGAAGATGAAAGGTTTCGGAATAGCTAGAAGAGCAGGTTTAAATTAGTTTTACATTCAGAAAGGTTAAGTTCCTTTCTCATGATTCAAAGTTACTTAAAAATAAGAAAATTCATCTTACCAAGAATTATTCCCCTCTTAAATATTATTAGATCTTGTAAAACTTGAAAATTCTAGAATTTTATTTCATCAATCTTATCATTTTTATAATTATTATGTTATGAACTGATCAATAAATAAATTGTGACTTGCATGTAGGGAAGAAAAAATTTTCTACTAAATATATTTTAATTATATTAGAAAGTTATTTCTGTATATTAACTGATCTAATAACATATAAGTAGATTAGTATGACAAAGCAAATAACGATATGAAAGTATAAGCTACTATAAGATATAAGAATTTAGGGATATAAGGATATATGGCTAAAAGGCCAGTATCCAAAAAACACATGTGTATACAAACATTTTGTATATATGTATATTATAAATATACATGATACATATATACATGATACTTGAATATATGTATCATGTATAATATGTTTCAAATATTACATTTTTTTAATTGCTAAATATATCGTTTTACGTGGTTTAAAATTTCTTTTAATTTACTTGCAGTAAAGCGTCTGTATTCAGATTGATATATCATAGAAATAAATGTCTATGGGCATATTCAGTAGAATGATGGCAGTCCGTTCTTCTAGGGATACACTAGGATTAGGATGGTGGAGAGGTTTCTTCCTCCGATTCGATACCGTTTTAATGGATTGATACTGACTTTTCCTGAGACACCCATATACATTAGTTTACTGAATTGTCGAAGCAGAAAGGTAGTTTTTTTTATGTATTGAATCAATAATATGTAATTCTTGTTAAACCATTTTATTTTTGTCTTGGTTTTTTGTTATTTACACCTAAACTTAAGTTAGAATTAGTTACATAACCTTAATATAACTACCATATTAAAGGCGTAAAAAATACCGTTTACCTTGTAGGATTAAATTGTTATATGCAAATGAAGTATTATTTGTGGCCTGCAAAAGTAAAACAACCTCAAGCGTGTAAGTCTAGACCCTACTTTAGAAACTTCACTGAAAGGTGAGATAAAGTAATTTGCACTATTAATGGGTTTCTTTCCCTTCGAGAGATACCAAGGTCCCAGTTATAAACGGGCTTCTTCCAGCTATTTATGGACACCCACTAAATTACGCACCGCCTTCGGCTTTCACGACCAGACAGCCGTTTATTTCTTTTATCTTCGTTTATCTTACGAAAGAATTGAGACAATTCCATTGAAAAATATTAAGTAAAATAATACACTTTAAAACATTCAAAGTTTATAAAATTAAATTGACATTTATTTCTAGTTTAGTAACATATATTATTTTTTATAGCAATAATAATTTTAAGAAGTGTAAATAACAAAATAATTTTTTCGTTTTTCAATAAATCTTTTCAATGACTATGATTTGAAAAGGACAATCTTTTTCATTGTTGATTGTTGTCTTATTGTTTGCTTAACATACTTTGAATTTTCCGGTCATTACACATCAAAATGTAACCTTTACTTTTCTCCTTTTCAATATTATTGTTATAAATAAAGTTCTGTTGCAAAGAAAAGTTAGTGAAAGCGCAGTGATCTGTATGAAAGGTTTGTAACTAGGCCATCTGGAAGATGATTTGTCCAACAAACAGCCGCACAGAGAGTGATCTCAAATACCTCCGACCTAAATTAACAATGAAAATAGATCTTAGCTCTGGTATAGCATTAGTTATCAGCTAACTTCCAATACCCACCTTATACCAATAACCAATATAACCATTATAACTAATAACTTAATTGTACCCACCTTAAACTTTTCAGTCGTACAACATAACAACACTAAATAATTCACATATGAACTAAGGCCTTTGTAAAAAATTCAACTTACTCACGGTATCCAGCATACAGTATAACCTAACTGAACCACTTAAAAGTATTAGAAAAGAATTGAAGTTAACATTTCAGTTTCAAAAAATTGTATGCATCAATTACTCAGGAGTGGAGATAAGCTATCACCCATTGCAAGACAAAATTTTTTATTTTAAAAGATATTTCTAAATTGAAAATGACAATCGACTACAAATAATTAAGTAATTTGATCACAACAGTGATAGTTAGAAGGGAATAATGAACTATTTCCTCCTACAGAAAGTTCAAGGGATCAGCTTCAGGTGCATTAGTAAAAAGGTACTTTATATAAGCACTAATCAAAATAAATTCTTCCGTCTTATTGATGCTTTTAAATTTAATAATTGAGTGAATATATTTTTGTAAATGGTTGCTTGCAATTTTACCAATCAATGAGTTCAAAACTATATCAATTTGGATAAGCCATATAAAACTAAAACAACAAAACTCACAATTAATTGTATAGTTAAACATTTTCATATGCTTTCATTAACATGTGCAGATGGGTTTGAAACGGAATTTAACGAATTTACATTGAAATCTAGTAATATGTTAAGATGACTTTTCAAAATAATTTTTATATTTTTATTCAAATAACTGTTGATTCTATCCAAAGGACTGGATCTTAAATTAGAATAATGATGACATGATGGCTATAACTTAACATGGCTTTCATTGTTTCTAGACTGTATTTGTTTTATTTAAGATCACAGTGAGCTTAGATTTATCAGCTTTTGTAAGTTTTGTGGTTTTATCCTTTTTAACTTTAGAATAACTGTCCATAAAACGTTTAGGTTCACTAACTACTTCGTTCTTTTCTAAAGTTCTATGGACCATTCCTTTTAAATTTTTATATTTTCCTTATCTATATTTTATAGTTTTTTTTGCATTGCAAAAACTTTTAGTCATCTGAAGATGACTAAAATATAACTCGTTAGTTTTAAGAATAAAATATAACTCGTATGTTGATGATCCAACTGCATTATTATTTAATATTATATCCAATTTTTTAGGAACTGAATTTTTATTGATATTTGCGTTCTAAGATCTACTCAAAATTAATTGTTTAAGTTTTTTATTGTACATCTTTAAACAATTTTACACATGATTCTGAGGTTGCATAAACGTAATCAACCACCTTCTTTCCTCTAATTGGGCGAGAAGAGCATGATAAAAATGATTTCTGTTTCACTTATAGCTAATTACACTTCATTCTGACACGCATAAATATGTTTCATTAGTATTAAAGGAGCTTTCAACTTGATAAACAATTAAATAAAAGAAAGTAAAGTATGGAAGAAATAGAGGTAGGTTTACGCATTGTTTCTATCGAAAACAAAATTTCATCGTGAACACGAAAAAAAAATCAACGTTTAAAACAGAGTAAGAAAATTGTACTTTTTTGAGTTGACTCTGACAAATACCAGTAGTTTTGGTTGAAGGATCTTCTTCACATTTCTGATTTTCTTACCATGATTTAGACGTTGATTTTTCTTTCATGTGTTTGCTTGGTATATATTCAATATGTTATTCAACGTAATCCAGTGTTTTGAATTCTACATATATAAAAAAATATTATTTGAGTAATTTTTTTTGTCTATAATATATATATCAAGCCTCCATTGTTCCTTCATCTAGGGTTCACAAAAGGGAGAAAGAATAAATGTACATATCTTATTGTCAACTAACTTTTCAAACACTTTTGTTCCCCAGTGAGTCTCAGATGTTCAAGCCAAAGTAGTGGGTTCTTTGACTTCTTAGTTTCCTCTACAAAAAAAATATTTATTAGCTTTTTGGAGGCTCAAATAATGAATAATTGATTTTGAGATATAACTATGTTGACTTCCATTGTATATTAGAGCATGTAGTTCTGTTTGCTTGTTATCCCAGTTAATATTAGTTGATAATATAGCTGTAATTGGGCATATTTTACACTTCTTTCACCAGTACTGGAAGAGACTTATGTATCAAGAACTGTTTCAGTTATTAAGCGTTTGTTGTATCCAGCTTTTTCCTGTTAAATCACACATTTAAACGACATAACCATGACCATTTTTCGACCTATCGACGCTTTCTAACTTGCTATTGCAATTTATAACAAAAAAAATAATAAACTTTGACTAATTTACCAATATTATCATATTGTGAGTTTATTTGTGCATTAAAACAATTAGAAACCAAACAACAACTAAAACCAGAACTATGTTCAAAACTATTGCAGTAAACACTTGGAGCAATACTCACCGTTAGCACTTACCTTTTTAGTATGATCTGTTTTATTATTGATATTGTTCAGTAATGTACAACCTTCATTCACTAATCTTTATAAATAAAATAATGATTTTGTCTGTACATTGCTTAGAACTGACTCATTTCAAGTTTCTTTACGTTTCATACATTGGAGAAACCGAATCCACCCTTAGAAAAATTTCTGTCGGTTTGTCGGTTTGTCCGCAAAACTTTGTCACAGGTAAACTCAGCTACCATAAGACATATAAAGCTGAAACTTTTACAGTAGATTTGTGTAGGTCTAACTTAAAATATAGGCTATGAATTGATTGGAAATTCAACGTAGAAGTGAAGTTATGGACGTTTAACGCAAAAATGTTTGTCACAAGTAAACTCAGCCACCATAAGACATAGCGAGCTGAAACATTGACACTGGATTTGTGTGTGCCTAACTTAAAATATGGGCTCTAAATAGATTATTAATTCAGTACAGAAGCGAAGTTATGGGGCTTTTAGCTGTATTTTCCTAACTTCACAGACAAGTTTGTTTTGAAAATACACAGGTGTGGCAAGTAGGCATTGTTAGTTGATTTTAATTTCAATTGAGCATATGAATATATTGCGTATTTGACATCATTGAAATGGTGTTTGTAGTATTAGTATAATACTATAATTGATATTTTGGAATACCAAGTATAATAGAATTTTTGATTCCGTCAAAGACGGGTACGTTTGCTAGTGTATTATAAATAAATGTAACAAACAAATATTTTTTTGAATTTAAAATGTGGATAATATAAAAGATGGTAATAAAGTAAAGGGATCTAGCCAGGGTTGCCAGTAGCTTGCTTGCTCGCCGATGACAGTAGTGCAAATGTATTATAAATAAACACAACAAAAATATTTTTTTTTAATTTAATATTTGCGTAATATAAACACTGGTAATAAAGTAAGGTATGGAACCAGAGTAGCCCAGTGGCTTGCGTGCTAGCTTTTGACTGGGAGCACGTTAATTAGAACTAACTCATTTCAAGTTTTCTTTACGTTTCATACTTCAGAGAAGCCACATGTACCCTTAGAATAATTTCTGTCTGTCGGTTTGTCCACAAAATATTGCTACCATAAGACATATAAAGCTGAAACATTGATTGTAGATTTGTGTATGTCTAACTTAAAATCTAATCTTTGTATACAGAGGCTTTTTTTTAGCACTGTACCAATAATGGTATTTTCTACTATTCTATAACTTCTAATTGTAGTATTAGTATAATACTATAATTGATATTTTGGAATACCAAGTATAATAGAATTTTTGATTCCGTCAAAGACGGGTAGGTTTGCTAGTTTATTTATAATACATTTGCACTACTGTCATCGGCGATCACGCAAGCCACTGGGCTACTCTGGTCCCATACCTTACATTATTACCAATGTATTTATTAAGCAAATATTAAATTAAAAAAAAGTTTATAGTTATATATAATACATAACAAACGTACCCGTCTTTGACGTACGTTGTACTTCTTTGAATCAGAAGTTCCGTCATTTTTGGTATTCCAAAATGTCATTAGAAATTATAGAACAGTAGAAAATACCATTATTACTACAGTGTTAAACAAATGCCTCTAAATACACTACATTAGCTGTCTGTCCTTCAGGTTCATGGTAGAAGAAAGAGTTGAAACCTCCGACCCTTGAGCAAGTAAACTACATTTGACAATGTGAGAAAAACTTGGTTTAACTACCTTGTATTCCTACGTTAGATGAAGTCTCCCTTTGCGACTTAGTTAACGTCATTGCGAAATAGACTCTGACCGGACTTTGGAATCATTTCAACGTAAACAGACGGTGGCTCGGAATCAATGGTATGTGAAGTATACACACAGACTCCCCAATACCACATCCAGTCATTATGTCCGCCTCTATGGCATATCTGTGTAGAGCACGAACTCAGAGTCGTGTCCCGTTGCACAGTTTTGGGGCACTCATGTTTCGTAACATGAAATTTGTTACTGCTACTAAATTGTAGCATGATTGGTGCTCTACTTTAAGTTTTTACTCATGAGCAGGCAGTCCAGGAGAAATAAATTCAGAGTCAAGAAATTCAATTAGATAATGAACTGCTTCTTCGTCACTAATCCAATCTCTTTACTGACTTGTAAGTTCTTTCCTCGGCTTCATATAGCGTAAGAACTTGTTTGTTGATTTTTCCTCCCTGTTCATATTAAGAGTTGAGAATTGCTCGTTTACAAAACATTTATTCTCAATAGATAGTACATCCTGAACTCTGTGAAACACCATTTCAATGATGTCAAATACGCAATATATTCATATGCTTAATTGAAATTAAAATCAACTAACAATACCTACTTGCCACACCTGTGTATTTTCAAAACAAACTTGTCTGTGAAGTTAGGAAAATACAGCTAAAAGCCCCATAACTTCGCTTCTGTACTGAATTAATAATCTATTTAGAGCCCATATTTTAAGTTAGGCACACACAAATCCAGTGTCAATGTTTCAGCTCGTTATGTCTTATGGTGGCTGAGTTTACTTGTGACAAACATTTTTGCGTTAAACGTCCATAACTTCACTTCTACGTTGAATTTCCAATCAATTCATAACCTATATTTTAAGTTAGACCTACACAAATCTACTGTAAAAGTTTCAGCTTTATATGTCTTATGGTAGCTGAGTTTACCTGTGACAAAGTTTTGCGGACAAACCGACAAACCGACAAACCGACAGAAATTTTTCTAAGTGTGGATTCGGTTTCTCCAATGTATGAAACGTAAAGAAAACTTGAAATGAGTCAGTTCTAAGCAATGTACAGACAAAATCATTATTTTATTTATAAAGATGTAACAAACAAATATTTTTTTGAATTTAAAATGTGGATAATATAAAAGATGGTAATAAAGTAAAGGGATCTAGCCAGGGTTGCCAGTAGCTTGCTTGCTCGCCGATGACAGTAGTGCAAATGTATTATAAATAAACACAACAAAAATATTTTTTTTTAATTTAATATTTGCGTAATATAAACACTGGTAATAAAGTAAGGTATGGAACCAGAGTAGCCCAGTGGCTTGCGTGCTAGCTTTTGACTGGGAGCACGTTAATTAGAACTAACTCATTTCAAGTTTTCTTTACGTTTCATACTTCAGAGTAGCCACATGTACCCTTAGAATAATTTCTGTCTGTCGGTTTGTCCACAAAATATTGCTACCATAAGACATATAAAGCTGAAACATTGATTGTAGATTTGTGTATGTCTAACTTAAAATCTAATCTTTGTATACAGAGGCTTTTTTTTAGCACTGTACTAATAATGGTATTTTCTACTATTCTATAACTTCTAATTGTAGTATTAGTATAATACTGTAATTGATATTTTGGAATACCAAGTATAATAGAATTTTTGATTCCGTCAAAGACGGGTACGTTTGCTAGTGTAATATAAAACTCATTGCTAACTTCTGATTTCAGAAATTTTCTCAAAAAATTCAACACTCCTGCTTTAATGTACAAACATTTCTTTCATTGTCACTTTGCTAATTTTGTGTCATATGAACAAACCCTCAAGAAAACAAAACTTGAAAAAAATATAGTTGCTTATTTTACTTAGGTCACACCAAGCGTCTGTAGTGATTTCGCCTGGCATTATAACTTGTTAAATTGTAGTTTCAGAGAAACGATAATTCAAATAAGTTCCAACATCCCTCAAATATGCATTTGTAATAAGAATCTTTCCTCTTTGAAATAATCTTTTTATTCCTGCAGAACTGTTCATAATTTTAAAGAAGAGAGTAAAAACTTGAGACAGTGTTACGAGCTCTTGACTCTGACACCATGGTTTCAATTAACTATTGAAACTTTTCTTCTGTTGTTAAATACTTATGTTGAAAAAAGTCCAAAACGCTGAGTCAAACTTTTTTGTTACCTCCCAAAACTCAATTAATTCTACTTTGTGCAGTTTTTATTTGATCTTATCCTGGTTAGGTTGACGTCATCTTTCTGAGAGCTTAATAGAGTTTTTCGTAAGTATCCTCGGATCAATTATCTTGACAAACTTTTCATTTCCAACTTTAATTTCTATTCAAAATTGTATAAAAGTTTGTTATGGCACGCTACAGGACATCATTTGATGGATAAAAATTTATATTTCACAAAAAAAAATTGTCTATAAAGTATATGTATTTTTCTCTACTCATAGAAATCGTTCTCAAAGCTTATGGGGGTGATACAGTTTATAAAAAAAAAAACAAACAATAATAAAGTTACACTGTTTGATGGACAATAATCAAATTATACAAAAAAACAGGTTTTTATTTTTTTTTAATTAAAAGCCTTTTTATAAAGAATTAAAAGGGCTTAATTGTTTTATGGTTCATTATAATTTCAGAACTTTTTTTTACTTTAATTGGTAACTTAAGAAAAATAAAATTTTGTGAAAAAAATGAAACCTAAAATTAGCAAATACAAACAAATCAACTACCTTCAATTACCCAAAAAGGAAGGAAAATTGAAAACTTGGACTGATGTATTGATTACCTGCTCTACTTAAGACATTTCTTTAAATTGACTAAGAAATTTTTTCTCGAAATCCATTGAAACTGAATTATTGTTTAAAGTTGTAAAGTTGTTATAGTGATTTGATATAATATTTAAGTAAAATAAAATACTTACAATGTATCAGAAAACGCCAATCAACCATACATTTTATGGTGCTGTCTAGGGTAAAGGATTGTTCCAATGAGTTTACATGTCGCACACTTCAACATATCTAATTATGAAGCATGTACTCTGATATAGTTTGTGTGTTTAAGAACTCCATTATTTGGTGATATTTGAGCATGAGGAAGTTACTATTTATTTTTTAAACAGTACGGGTAGTAATTGTAAGCAACTTCTTGTGTGATTCTATAAAATAATGATTTTTTTATTAGATATAGTCGTAGTACAAATATTTCATGAGCTTACTATATCAATGAGCAATATTACATTAAAAATGACAAAAGTGCTGTTTGCAGTAACATGAAAAGTTTTTAATGAAATTTCGATACGATAAGCATCATTATAGAGGATGAAACAGTACAAAAAAAACTGTTTAAAAAATGTTTGAGAACAAAAGGGGTAAAAGTATATCTCTTGATTTATTATAAAAAAACAATTGATAGCACATCCTTTCTATCCATTGAATCAGCAGGAATAAATACATTTCTTAAACTAGAAAGGATGGATTAAGAAAGATCGATGCTAACGCTATGAATATTTAGAGTAAGCATTGATTTACAGGGGGCGTTGAAGTGAATTCTAATTTTCACCAGGAAAGAAAGCTTCAAGATTTTAAAAAAATATCTCCTGTCTTGTACAGAGATGCGACAAAAATTAATAATGAAACCAGTAAAAATAACGTAACTTTTACATGGGTAAATGGAAATAAAGGAGTACAAAGGAATGTGTCAGTAAACAGTTTAGAATAGATGTAGAGCAATTGAAGAATGGATCGAGAAGAAGGCAGATAAAATGTGAGAAAACACAGTGTCTAATTTAGTTAAGTAAACCCATTCCAACTCAATTAATATTTGTAATAAAATACTACATCTTATTAGAAAGGATTTATAATTATCTGTTATAAATCTATTAAAAAATTTCTGAATTGTTTTAATTCAGTCATAAAACAAGGCAGACGTCTTGGAGAAGAAAGATTTTGTAGTAAAACATATCTATTATCAATAATAGTGGGATGTTTTCTTTAAAAAAAATTCTAAAAAATAAATTGCATTCTTTAACATGGTATTAAAAATGGAAAAGGAAAACTAGATGGTCTCTGAACTAGGTATAGTTGATATCAATGATTTAAAATTTGTTATAACTAACTCAATGTTTATAGTTACAATAAAAGAAATCAACTCTTTAAATCAATTAACCATAATTTTGATAATACTTTACAAAGAGAATATATTACAGCTTAATCACGGTAGGCATATAAAAATAAAACAATTACTCAACTGATTATCACTGAATTCGATATTATGGTTACTTACAGTAAAGTTGAGTGTCTCAAATACAGATATTATCAATTGAATTTTTATTTTAATTTTTATATTAATATATTTATATTTAATAAATATATTTATTAATGAATATTTTTTTAAAAAATATTAATATACTTTTTATATTTTTATTTTAATTTATTTTGCTTAATATATACTTGACTTTCTTTTAATTATTTAAAAATATTTTCAATATATTAACATTAAAGAACAAAAAGAGCAATCAAAGCTAGACAATAATTCTTGCTCAAGGTCAAACCTCATAAGTTTGCTACAAAAAAGAAAAAATGACGCGGTGTTAATATGTATGTCACCGCCGCAAGTTGATACACGTATCTACAAGTGAGATCATGTTAGAAACCAATACAATATATCGACAATTACTATTGAAACGGCTAAAAAATATCTTCCATGATAACAATTTCATTTTTTGAATTAATTTTATCAAAACCAGTTTAATGAAGTCATAGTTTTAAGAAATACTCTAAATAATTTTCTAACTTATTCCAGAGAAGCTACTGTTATAGATGAATTGTTCATATATTGTTTAATTTATTAACACAGACATTTTTAAGAACTTTTGATCATTTTTTTAAAATAATTAAATATCACTTACAAGCTTACGGACAACAAAACTTAGGTTTAATCCATTACAAGAACAAATTAGTCTAGTTGAGCTAGTATCAAAATATAACTTATGTTGAATGATATTTTAAATATAATGACCATTGAAGGAAAGTCTAAAAAAACTATGTACTTATAGCCCTTCTTCCACACAATTTCACAATTAATAATTGTTTTTGAAAGAAGTAATAATGATGAGAACCTTTTATCATTATTACAACTTTTGATAATTTTTATAAATTATTACAGACACCTGACTATTTTGTTTTATAATTTATCCTCGGCTTATTTACCTTCAATCAGAAATGAGCTATTCTTAGACAGCTTTTTACTTTATTTTAATTACAATTAAAATGTATTAGACAATTTTTCTTCTTTTTAAATTGTTTTTCTTAGAAAACTAAGTTGAATTTTTCTAGTTAATTTTTCTTTAAAAATGTTTAATTGTTAAAATTATTTTTTGAATGAATGTTGTTTTAAATTGTGGAGAGGAATTTTTTTTTAATGAAACCAGTAATATACAAGACTGAATAAACATTGACAACTAAACAATGATGATCAAACGAAGCATATTTATATGTTTAAAGAGCTAGCCTACAGGCACTCAGGGTCAGGCATTAACTCTGACCTACACTAAAAGCTAACAGCCTCATCCTCAGGCTTTCTTCACCATCAGCAAACACTGTGGCTCTAAAACACATAGATGGCGCATCATGCAAAGCTATTACCTTCATGTCTTTCACCTAATATCCATGTAATCAAACTTTCTCAACTAAAATATTTTTAACTGTGATAAACTTATACTTAATATATAAGAAATGAAGTCCAATAATTTACATACTACTAACCATACTTGATAGTGCATAATAATATGCGTAGTTACTCAAAAACTTCAAAGATTCAAAAAAAATGCTGGCCGCAATGATTAATATATTAACAACACTAAAAAGCAACTCTTTCTTTGTTTTCTGATGCCCACACATGTATGGTAGGCTTCCATCTTAAGTGCTGCTCTAGGAAGGTGAGGAAAATGCGGCTCATTTATTATTTGGTACTCATTTTAGTAATGGGCGGGCTACATTACTTGTTGATTCTACATTGGGAGTCCTAAATGTTGCCTAACTCATGTGTACTTAGAGTAGTAATCCTTAAAGGGTACCTGACATTGTAAAGGCTTGTGATAAACGGTTTAATGCCCTGTCTGAGGGACGACCGGCTCAAATTTATTCATCTCCCACGTGAATAAAAAGGGTCAGAGGGAGTATCGAACCTCAGAATCACTTTAACCTCTGAGATAACTTGGTTCCCTCAAAATCAATGTTTTCCTATATAGTATTATTTTGTAGAAAATGGGATTTCAAACCCAAATCTGCATATTTTACTCTAAAAAACTACTTTTATTACTTTAGTAGAAAGAGGCATCTCATGTATGAGTACTAAAAGATACAACATAAGTAAATTATCATTAATATACTTTACAGACAATCGTCTCTGTAGTATAACTGATGCTATAACTTATAACTCATAACAACAGCAACGACCTCCCGATCTACGTCCATCATAGAAAAGATATAATCATCCTCACTTTATACCAAGCAGGAGAAAGTTACAGTCTATTAGTTAAAAAATTAATTGACTTATTTTGATCAGAATAATTAAAGATGATAAGAGGAGAGCTACATTGATGAAATTGTAATGCATACGTGGGAGATACAAATCTTAAAAATGTATTTGTGGAAAATGTTAATATATTGCCTACATTTTGATAGATCCAATGCTCTTTATAATATTTTACACAAAGTATCAAGATAATTAGAAATAATCACCTTAGAAGCTTTCTGATTGAAAGAAATAATCTGTCGTTTGTATGTGTCCAGTCAAAAATTGATAATAATACAACCAGTAAAAATAAGTCAACTGTGATATGGGTACTTGGACACAAGGGAATACAGAAGAATAAGTCAGTAAACAAGTTGGAAAAATTTGGAGCCAAACAAACACTACTGTAGCCTGGAGCACCTTTGCTCTATACCCCAAATATAAAGTGATAGAATTGCAGAAAAAGAAAGAAAACAGACGCAAGATAGCTTGAACAACAGAGTCTGTATACTCCTCTGGGAACAATTACGCTGGTTATTAAAGAACTTTAAATCTAAAGTTGAGTATGGAAACGACAGATGGATACCCAGTAGGTCAGTTATGCCAAGAATGTAACATACACGAGTTCAATGTCATTCGTTAATTAATTAATAATAATTAAGCAATACACTATTAATAATATCAATAATACATTATAGTTTTCTAGAGCTATAATTTTAAGTTTTGTTATAAATTGCTATTACGAAATTGATATAGCCACATTATACATAGATATAATAAATTTAAAACTAAAATCCAATTGATTATCAAGTTTCACTCACTTTATTTATAATAACGCTGAGTGAAAGCCATTTCAGATTTATTTATTTATTTTTTTCCTTTGGTTATTTATCTTTTATATAATGAAAAATAAATGTTTGTTTATATTCATTAGAACAAGGTGTCATGATATGAGGAATTATGTGTATTGATCCAAATTCATTAAAGAACTTCATACAAAAATATATTGATATAGATGTAGAATGTTCATTTATTTGAATTTAAGCCGAAAAGGATATACTGAAATCAATATTATTTATTTTAAACAACAGTAAATTCAGTACAATGAAGAAACAAACAGAAGAGCAGTTTGATTTTAACACCTGGCAAAATATATTTTGAATGGTATATTGTTCGTAAAGGATAAAGGAAGGTATGTTGCCTATGAGATTTGGAGGGGGGGGGGGGGGGGAAGGGCGCTTTGCATAATCGTCACATATTCAGTTACCATTTGATATCAATCATAACACACAGAAAATTTGTCTCTTCAATTCTACGTATGTGAATAATCTTATAATGTAATGTTTTTCTCCCTTTGCAGAGGGTTAAAAACAAACTAGTTCACAAAATGTAAAATACAAGCAGCTAAATAATCGTATAATCTAATTTACATGTTTACGGACCCGTAATGATTGTTAGAGTGGGAATTTTGGAATGGATATAAATTTGATGTACTCACTTGTCACATACTTAACAGTAATACAAAGAAAATGAAGTAAGAATGAATTTACGTTGTAATAATACATTACATGTAAGTGATGCAGGTAAGAAGGATGAAGAGATATGGGTAGTGAAATAGATAAATATATGCATGAAGACATCTAAACCACAGTAGAAAATCAGAAAAAAAAGTACTAAGATCTTACAAGCGAAACAAGCTGTCTTGTCAAAGTGATTTGATTAGATCATCAGTTTGGCTCTGTAGAAGACCGCTTGTTTCATATTGAAAGATCTTGGTCTTATTTTTGATTTCCTACTGTGGTTTAGTTGTTGAATATTTATTTCGGCATTTTGACAGGTCCCTTTTTGACGAGAAAGGCGTCAAGGTTCCATCTAGTGCCATTGAGGGAACCAACGATCTTTAACAACTGTTTGCCCTTCTAATTTAGCATACACAAAGATATTACAGCATAATACCACATATAATATAAAATTGACTTACGTCAGAATTAATTACGTCAGAATTAAAATTATATTTATCAACATTTCATTAACATTCCTAATTTACTTCACCATGATAAAAATATTCCTAGACAATTTAAACAAATCCAACAAGACAATAGGTTATTCATTATTTTAAGTTAAGTTTTCAGTTTTTAGATCATTGACACTAGTCCAAGTTTGTTGTATTTCTCTTTCTACTTTCATAATCATACAACATTGCCGAGTAACAATAGGTAATATTCACAATTTTAACTTTTTTTTTTAAGTAAAATAGTAACTTCATTAATCAAACGGTGTGGCCTTTAACGTTCTCACAATATTTTGAAACAAACTCACCTTCCCGTCTACATTCACACACACACACACACACACACACACACACACACACACACACACACACACACACACACACACAAACACCCGATTTTCTAATGCATTCAGAACATGTTGAAACATGAATTAAAATAGGTAAACATCTTCACAAGTTGTAAAAATGAAAGTGAAAATAAGGACTGTTGTAACTTGAACTGAATGAAACAAAACCTACTAAACAAAGAAATACAACCATAATGTCAGCAGTTCACCATCACCATCACCCTTAGCGGGTGATAACGTCAAACGACTACCGGCTTACTGTTTGATCAGTGATTCTACGGATTCAACATTGGGAGTCCTAAATTGTGCCTAACTCATGTATATTTGGATTAGGGATCTTTAACGAGTACCTGACATCGAACAGGCTAAGGGATCGACGAATTAACGTAATCTCAGGGAACGACGCACTAAGATTTATTCACGTCCCATGTGAATAAATAGAGGACCAGATGGGGATCGCTCCCCGGACTACCAGCCCAGAGGCCGCCTACAATGCCTATGCAGCCATAGCAATAATTTATTAACTATTAAGCAAGAAGTGAATGGAAGAAATTAATTGTAAAAAGGGCAACAAATGTTCTTATTACATTCTATTTTATTGTTATATAGCCAGTTTTCCAGTTATAAATAGTCAAAGTATAAAGCAACAGATAATAGGAAGGACTTAGGAAAATTCATGAAGGAAATTGTTTGCATATATATATATATATATATATATATACACTTTTTTTCGTTGGAAATACGATCCAAAACGGACAAATATAGTTCAATATAAACAAAGAAACATAGAGAAATCAGAAGAACACACTTACAGTCTCTAATTTTCGGTTTGAACCGTCTTCAGGAGAGATAAGAGAGGGAAACCAAGCGCACTGGATCAGAGACGGTTGGAGACCAACAGTGTTGCCCAGTTTTCCCCAGGATATATCTACGGCACCGTAAAAATCCATAAGCCAGGAAACAAACTAAGACCCATCATTTCACAAATAAATAGCCCAGTCTACAATACAGCTAAAGAATTAAACAAAATAATAACACCCTATATGCCTGCAAAATATGTAGTTAAATCAACCGATGAATTTCTAGACATTCTTAAAATCCTGGAACCTGATGGAACTTTAGCATCGTTAGATGTAGAATCCCTTTTTACCAACGTACCGGTCAAGGAAACAATAAAAATAATCTGTGATTACGCCTACAACAACCAACTACCACCTCCACCTCTCAGCCGAACCATCCTTGAAAGGCTTCTACATGCATGCACGACGCAAAATCCTTTTACCCATGTGGACGGAAGTTTATATCTTCAGACTGACGGTGTTGCCATGGGCTCACCACTGGGGGTAACCTTTGCCAACTTCTATATGTGTCACATGGAGAACCAGATTATGAATAAACTCGGGACAAGACCCACTATCTACTGCCGATACGTTGATGACTGCTTCGTTGTAGTAAAAGATCAGAATGAACTCAACAGGCTTAAAGAGATTTTTGAAAACGAGTCCGGTCTCAAATTCACCTCAGAGATTGCTGTCAATAATAAACTCAACTTCCTCGACGTAAAGATAGATTACCATAACCGAAAACTTACTACATCAATTCACAAGAAGTCCACAAACTCTGCACCTTATCTTAATGCTAACAGTGAATGCCCACAACAATACAAGAACTCAACGATAAAAGCCTTGATACATAGAGTCTATAAAACAACAGCAAATTGGAAACTATTTCAGAAGGACATCGAGTTTACAAAACAATCCCTCATTAACAACGGCTACTCCAACTCTCTCTTTGATAATATTTTAAAACAATATCTCAATTCGAAACACATCAGTCAAACCGATAACCAAATAACAGGCATAACACATAACCTTTATTACGAAAATCAGTATTCGGAAGACCACAAAATAGACGAACGCGTACTCAAGGATATAATTAAGAAGAATATAAAATGCACCTCACCCGAGGATAAGGTCGCCTTAATAACCTATTATCGGAGCCCCACCATAAGCAGCCTAGTGATGAGAAATAGCAATAAGGTTAAAGATTCTCAACTGAAGGAGTCTAATCTCGTGTATGAATACACCTGTCAAATCGGGGACCGTGAGCCCTGCAACGATTCATACATTGGGATGACAACTACATCACTGTCGAGAAGACTTACCATGCACCTTTCTATAGGCGGTCCCAAGAAACATTCAGAGGACAAGCATAATACCAAAATAACTAGAGACCTACTCGTGAGTGGAACTAAAATAATTAGAAAAGAAAACAACTTCAATCGGCTGCAAATCGCAGAAGCAACAATAATTAAACAGAATAAACCTACAATAAATATACAGACGGGTAGTAGTGAGAGAGTGCTTAAACTATACGCGCCTGATTGGATGAAAAAACCGTTAACTGTCAGTACCCCCACCCCACCATCCACCCCACCTCAGTCAGTTGCTCTTGCGAATCAGGCCGAAGAGCAGCTACTTCAAACTTCTACTATATAATGTGTTTCAATACCAACTCCAAAGACTAATAATTTTCCTCTTTGTTTAATTAATCACCCTGAAGATGACTGGAAGCCAGTCGAAACATGTCGGTTATAACTTAATTAACATTCTCCAACGTTTGGATGAAGGAAAGAAGAAGGTATTCAGAAACCTTGAAAAACTAGTGAAGAAAATGACATCAGCGAAATACGGTCAGCTGTTCAACGAAATATGCTTAAAAGAAGGACTGCTTCCAAATTTTACAAATATATATATATATATATATATATATATGTGTGTGTGTGTGTGTGTGTGTGTGTGTGTGTGTGTGTGTGTATGTGTGTGTGTGTGTGTGTGTATGTGTATGTGGATGAGAGCAAATTTTACTTTTTGTAGTGAAGTAAAGGAACACTTGTTTAGAGGTTACTGGGTTGGAGGTAACCTTTGACAGAGGAAACGTCAGAAACAAACACCTCAATTAAGCGATAGCAGCTGTCAGTTTCAAACTATCTCATTAATTCTCTAGTATTTAATCTCTGGTTTTTTGAATACTTCTAATAACTTATTAATTGTTTAAATAAATAATTTGTTAAACAAAATTTTAATTAAAATCCCTAGCCCTCATCAACTCTCAGAGACACTCCTAATCACTCTCATCTATCTATCTCTCTATCCTTCTCTGTCTCACAACCCCTATTTCTTACTACTTTATTGGTCTTATCTTATCTATCTACTCCTCACTCACTCCTTCCCATCACCCATACCTTCTCATTCTACCCCTCTATTTTTATATTCATTTCCTAATATCTCTTACTTTTTGATATCTCTTAATTTTTGGTTGTATCCTTAGGTTCTTTTCCTGTTCTAACTTCAGACTGCAGCTTGCACACTCTTGTGATATATATGTCCTTTTACACTTTTATTTTAAGAATTTAAAATCTCAATAATATGAGCGTTCATAGAGTAATCATTAATTTCTTAATCACTCTGTACCTTCGTGTTTTGGCTAGATTGTTTTTGGAACACTTGCTTCATCTCATTAGAGATTTGATTTTAAATTACAACGCGGTTAACATTCCTTTACAATATAACATTAACTATTACTTCGTAGCACTACTAAATAAGGACACTTCTGACTGTTAGCTTTAGTATCGGTACGTTTCTATCAACAACATATTTGTTACACCTGCTCGTCCATTTCTATATATTACATCTCTAAATCGATATTTGTAAATTTTGTTTGTATGAAGATTACAATTGTAGGAATCTTCAACTATTACGCGATAAGCCTATGCTTCATAATGGTTTCTAAAGACAAAAGGATAAGATAATTTGTTTCTCAAGTTCATTAAAAAAAAATGGCTTCAGTTTTATGGCCAAGTAAAAAACCTAAAAAACATCAATCCCAATGACTAAAGCAATAAAGCTAAAATGCTCCAAATAATAGTAAATAAGCGATGCATAACAATGAAAACTATCGAATGTGGAAATAATATAGACCTAATATTACATAACTAAGGTAACATTACTTACATACTAGACATGAAGAGTGGGATTTAAGAATATCTGAGTAACTTAAGAGTTACCTGCAATTAACTTTACTAAGAGTAAAAACAGCATCAAAATCAGTTGAAAATCTATTGAGTTTTTGTTTTATGTTAACATGACTATCACGTAGGATTAATGTCCGACACTCTAGTAAATTATTATCAAACCCATGGATAATTATTTCTATGATTTCATTGGTTTTAAAGTGACTAGTTATATTTTATTCACTTAATACTATTATTTTATCATTATTTTATCCATTATTTTATCAGTTAATACTAATTTATAGTCATTGCTTTAGAATAATCTGATACGTTGTTATTCATATAAGATTATTTAACAGACTGGCTGGGTCACTTCGGAGCTGCACACAACGTGGCTATAGTATTTGTCCTCTTGTGCATCCTCTTTCATTTCTAAATTGAAATTCAGATTTTAAGTTCTTATATGAACTTCATTGTTCTTTGCAGTGAAAAATCTTTCACTTCTATTGGTTTTCTTTATGATCTCAAACTTTCACTTCTTAAAAGCAATTTTATTTCATACACATAAAATGTGTGAAAGGTCTATGTCTACATTCTACATATGTATACACATAGAGTGTAGACCCTGTCTAGACAGAGACTACTACAGAGACTCGTACATTCTTCAAATGAAGTTAATTGTCGCTTGTAGAAATGGTAATTAAGAGGAAGATGTTCTACTTATTTGTTTAATCTTCTCATTAAAAATCTACTTTTTTGTTAAGAAATTTAAGTTCAGTTTAAAAAAGGACGAGTGATTCAGAATAAATTAGACCTGGTTGTTCTAGCTATCTTTCCCTGCTTCCTTCTTGATCTCTTCATCAATGGTATCTTTGAGAAAGTTGAAGTCTGTTGCCCAAAGCTGCTCCAGCCTGTGGAAACTTATTTTTATTTCAACTTTTTTCAATCAATCCACTCCTTTATTTCCTGTGTTACCTTTTTTCCAGGTACCTAAATGAGAGTTAACTAATTTTGTTTTTAACATACAAAAAGCAGCTCATATATTTTTTTAAAAAATTTAAAAAGCGCTATATTTTGTTAACCAACATTTTTTAAACTGATTTTATAGATTTGATATTCTAAAAGTTATTTGAGTCTTAACATTTATCAAAAAATTCTTATGTTACTATTGATAAAACCTAATAGCTATCATTTTTAGCATAAAATTACCCTACAAATATTATAAAATTATGAAATGAACTTTGTAAGACAATACCTAGTAAAAAACCTTAAGTTTTTATCTTCATAAAGCGGCATAAGATTAGTATCCGTTTTGCCTTAACGAACGAATAATTGCTACTTCCAAGTTTTATTACTACCCAAAAAAATGGAGTTGTTCAGCACACTAAGAACTATATAACCGAGTTTACAATTTGTATAAGTGTGCCTCATGCTGATTAATTAAAACACTTTTTCCAGACTTTTGATCCACACCTACTATCTTACATACACAAACACACAGACACATACTATGTGTAGGTAGGTAGACGTCTACCTTTGTGTTTATTCTCTTCAGAAGTCTATAAGGATTTTTGGTGATAATAAATAATTGGAAATAATCAATTAGAATTTTAAAAAAGGTATTTTATGGAAGTATCTAAATAGAATATTGCTTTCGGTTATTATTGAAGTGTGAATAAATCTTATTAATTATATATAAAAAATGAAGTTGCAATAGAATTGGTAATTTGTTGAATAGAGTGTGACCTGCAGTCAACGACAGATTAAACTGTGCTGATGTCTCTTCTCCTTCTATCTTCTTTCCCGTGGCAGTATAAGGCTAATTTATTGCTAAGATTTCTTTTTGACTCTTCCCCCTGATGGGGAAGCACTAGTTCCACCCTGTTTGATTCATTATTCTTTGAAAGGGAGAACAAATGTTTGAATAAAACATCTAATGGTTTGTTTAAAGCGGCAGTCAGTTGGTAAGCCCAAAAACACACTAGAAATACATCAGGCATTACGTATTTAATGGTCTTCATAAATATGATATATTATTCATTTGTTTATTTTATTTAAAGTAAAATTTCTGAATTTTTTTTTTAGAAATGCAATAAAAAAAAGAAATAATGCAGCGGTAACAAATTCATTAAAGTGCAATACGTATATTAAAGTTAGCACACTCCAGTAATAATTCCAGTAATCCATTCCTCAAAGACAATCGGGATTTTCTTTTATTTTTGGTGAGAAATAGAGAAGGGTTGATTAAAGTTAGAAGAACTACAAGAGAAGGAAGTGTATATAGGTAAACACTAATCACTATCATTCAAGTCTATGAAGAATCATTGCAATCTTTCTTACTTCATCATCGCCTACTTTGTTAAATTGGTATGGTGGTGAGTTCAAACTTGTATACAATAGACACATGAGTATAAAGCCAATACTTGTTATTTACAACATCTTGTTTCTCATCCCATTATCTCGACTAAATATATTTTCAGTAAAATATTCTTAGAGTTTTTAGCATTTTACAGTATAGTTTTTGAACATAAAATTAAGAATATTATTCCATATTAGCAATTCTAAACTATCTAAAGAATTTTTTCAACTATATTAAAAGAAGTCAAAAATAATAACAGAAATAATCATGTAATCCTAACAAGTTTGCTTATTTTACACCGGTAATTAATTTCAAAAAGCGGATTGAAACAATCTCTAGCAACTGAGTAGATAAGTCTGTTAATAAGATTAATGTCATATTTAATGATTGAATCTGAAACAAAACGAAATGAAGGAGTTAAAATACGGAGGAATCATTTAAGGTGAAGAACCAGGTAAATTAAATCAATATTAATATCATGAATATTAATTAGAACATACTGAAGAAGAAAGCAGACATAAATAACAGAATTAATTCATCAATAATTTTAAAAAAAATTGCAAAATTGTTGAAAGAACTAATAATTCTCCAAACAAAAAATTCTTAAATCTAATGCATAGTCTTATTCAACATAATGAGTTTAATTATTTCATAGAATTAGAAAAGTCAAAACATTTTGAACTCTTGTTCAGATATGAAAATAATAGAGTCTGCTCACCCTTTCTATGATATTACCTGCATTATACTGTCAGCAGTTCAGTAAATAAGCGTAGTTGTGGTAAGTAGAGGAAGTTTTAACAGTACCATATTTATGGACACCACGGAAATAAGCAGGGATGAAAAAAAGAAGGTTTACAATTATTCTTTCTTTTTTGTAACCATCTTTTTTCTTGGATTTCTAGACTTGACATTGATATTAAGCAGTTTTTTCCTTAAAAAGAAGAAACATCTTTCTTATCCTTTGTTTCCTCTAACTTTAAAACTCTCAACCTGAAAATATATTTTCATATAAATCTCGGAAAGATTCTGATGATGTTAAAAAAATGGAACGACATCCTAATCACAGCAATTAAGCTTGTTTTACTCTCAATTTATGTTTTTCATTCACTTCTTTTCCCAACCATAACTCTTACTATAACCATATCAGAACCCCCCCTTTTCTTTCCGGTAACAATGCCTTTCAACCAGACTACCATTATTGTGATCCTTTTTAAGTTCGACTTGACTTCAGATAAGCTGAGGGATTGTCAAATGGTCTCCCTAAGTCAAAGCAGCAATCATTTTATTCCTATCAATGCAAAATCCATACAGTCTTAGTTTTAATAATTAATTCTAATCGGTTGGGTCACTTCAACGAGAGTCAAATATTATAGATAAGTTGTTAGAGGTGTCCCTTTGTTTTTTGCTTGATTTGAGTGTATATATATAGTCCAGTTGGGTTTTCGATTCTGACGAAGACCACTTGTTACGGTTGAAAGATCTTAGTCTTCTTTTCCCATGTTTATATATATATATATATATATATATATATATTATATATATGTATATATACAACAGATTCAATAATATATCGACCGTTTCATAGAATAGGTGTGTTATCTAATCGGGATTCGGTCAAAAATTTGGCCGAATCACGATTAGTTAACACACCTATATATATATATATATATATATATATTATATATAACGCCTGAAGTACAGTAAGAATTGAGAAGTGAAACTCAGTCAGTTCTGAGGAAGCCAGTTTCAATAGTATAAAAATAGAAATATGTTAATAAAAACTGAGGAAATATATTTGTATATATATATACATTTATATGTATATATGTATAATTATATATTTAATGATCAAACCGCAATAAGAAATGGGAAAACAAGACTAAGATCTTTCAACCGTAACAAGCGGTCTTAGTCAGAGTCAAAAACCCAAGGAAGACCGCTTGTTACGGTTGAAAGATGTTAGTCTTGTTTTCCCATTTCTTATTGTGGTTTGATCATTGATTGTTATTTCACGTGTTTATGTGAAATCTTTTTATCAATTATATATTTGTATGTATGTGTGTGTGTGTGTGTGTGTGTGTGTGTGTGTGTGTGTGTGCGTGTGTCTGTGTGTGCCGTGTTTGTGTGTGTGTGTGTGTGTTTGTGTGTGTGTGTGTGTGTGTGCCGTGTTTGTGTGTGTTATGAATGAATGGATGTAAGAGTCAGGGACTGAAATTACTATACTTTAGCTTCCTTAAGGTATTGGGTGCTTATTCCAGCAAGCACTTAGAGCCTTTGTATCATCATTATTATTGTTTGAGCCTCACATCGATTCGATTATAAGTCAACTAAATGCAACAACCTGTTGAATTCAGTTCATGCAGTTTAATTTAAACGTAATCGGTGCAAGGAAAGATGAATGTAAACTCAAGGCTGGGAACCAACACGCAACTTCCTTTCAGGCCATATGAAACAATGAACGACAAAGAGAAAAACAAATGAGTAGGATTTAATAATCATGACTTGATCATGTCTTCATAAAAAGTAAGTGAGAATAATTTGATTGTTAATTTACAAGAATTACAATAAAAGAATTTACAAGATTGTTAGTTTATTTATTTAAAAAATAAATGTCTATTTTTATAATATAATATAATTATGACATAAGAATTATTGTGAACTATGAAAAGATGGTCAAGGACAACACTGGGTGATCAATCAGTGTTTTTATAAAATCCGATATTTAAGTATTCCAATATTTTTGCAATTTTAAATTTCAAACAAGTCATTTACTTTTGCCATATTGTTAGAAAATAAAGATGTAGGAATGTTTTCGTTTCATTGAAGTTTTAGATTCCAAGTGAAATCCAATACTAAGGAGTATTTTCAAACATTTATTAGTGGCTGTTTGAAAGTGACGATCGCACTTATGTGATTCTTTTATTAATTCTTTTAGCATTTAAAATGCTTCATAGTAAATAAATATGGAATGACAATTTCAGCCTTTACTATTGAGAGGAAGGATGGCTTATTGAAACCACGGCCAGTGGTCTAGACACATGCACAGAGCGGCTTGGGCCGTCACCGGTCAAACTTTCAGGTTACAGTTTAACGCATTTCATACACAGCTCAACTGATATTGTCATAATGTTGATTTTTATCATTTATTTTTATTCCTTTCTTTTATTAACTATTTATCTTCTTACTATTAAAGAAGTAGATGTGGATTCAATTGACGTTGAAACAACGTTATAATTAATAAATATATTTGCTTCCATGTGATTTTTTAGAAATATATTTCCGTTTTTTGTAACGTAAATTAATAACAAAAATACGCTAAATGAAGGTATATTTACGTTTGACTGAGCAGGCATAATAGTAAAACAAACAGAACAGCAGTGCACCTGTGAGCCTGTGCCAAGTCTATTTTGAGAAAACAAATCCAGTTCGCGCTAGCCCAGGTGTCTTTATTTATAAACTTGATACGACTTCGTAAACAAAAGCTTGATAACGATTGTTAGGAATCACATAAGAGCGCTCGTCACTTTCAAACAGCCACTAATCAATGTTTGAAAATACTCCTTAGTATTGGATTTCACTTGATATCTAAAACTTCAATGAAACAAAAACATTCCTACATCTTTATTTTCTAACAATATAGCAAAAGTAAATGACTTGTTTGTCATTTAAAATCGCAAAAAATATTGGAATACTTAAATATAGGATTTTATAAAAACACTGATTGATCACCATCTTTTGTCTTGACCATCTTTTCATAGTTCACAATAGTGATAAGTGATAGAGATAATAGTGATAGAGACCAATTGAGCTTTTTTTAAAAAGTAGGTAGTTTACTTGATTTGTTCTTTCTACATTACAGTTAATTACCGTTAATTTGTAAGTGAAATGGAATTTGGTAGTCACTGCTATGAAATATAATATTCACTAAAGAATAAAAAACAATTCGTTTATTTATGGTTATATACTCAACAGTCAAGATATAAATAAAAGATAAACGCCAGCTTTACGATATTCATTTAAAATGATGACTGATTATATTACATCACCCAGAGATTTGTTTAAATTAAACTTGTAGAGAAAAAGATTTGTAATATATTATTTGCTTCAAATTTTATCTGAAGTTACTTCAGTTCTATAAATTTCAATCCGAATATTGTTTTTATCAGCATTTAGTTCTTTTATCTCTTAAATCTTTGCGGATTAAATGTAGATATGAAAGACGGCTTTAGCACTGAATTAGTAATAAGAACCTCACCATCTCAAAAAATACTTTCAATAAAAATGTTTCCTCCAGGAAAAATGTTCTTCAGTTATTAATTAGCATGTGCTCAGTAATTTTCTCCAAAAATATTAAATTATTTTATTGTTAAATATATTAAAATTATTTTACTTACCTTTTACTTTTTTTTAACATTAACAAATTTACACTTAAGAAGTTTGTACCAAATATATGGACATACTTTAATGAAGGATTCAAATAAATAAAGAATATATTCCTTCCAGTGATGCATTCTTTATGAGTTTTATTTTTCAATGAAACAAAAAAATTGGTTTTTTTATAGTACAGTGAATAAAAATTCATTGATATTTCAATTCGTAGCAATAATAAAAGAATGACTCACTTCATCCGAAAGAAATCTTTCTCTGCCTTTAAACGCCTTATAAAAAGATACCTCTAAATACATCCATTTTCATATTTGTAGGGTAAGTAGAATAAAAATAAAACACAAAGTCTGGTTATTTATTCCGTCTATATTTCTAAATCCATAAAATCTATGCAATCCCTTAAAATTTATAATCTGTTTTAATGAAACTTTCAATCTAAAAGAAACCCAGTTCTTCTAGCCAAGTTTTATATGCTTGGTCTTTCATTGATTCCTTGACTAGAGTGTTATGAAATTTGAGGTTTTGAGAGCAAAAAGCCTTCAGACGGTAGCAGCTTTTTTTGCTCCAACTTCTTATTACCAGCTAATTACTTCATTCTACTGTACTTTCCTTGAAATCAGGAAGCTTATAATCAAGGTCACCATTTGTGGTCACTTTAAGCAGTTGTAAAATAAGATATGGGGGTCAGTGTATCTGACAACATGTAGACCAAACTACTAACTATTAGTTCTATTTTTATTTTATACAGTAAACTACATTACAACCTTAATAATATCAATTCTTTTTAATATCTAAAATGAAGCAACTTTTCCATTCAGAATATAGTGCAGCTAAAAACTTTCCTTCTATTCTTTCACAAAGTTGTCGTATAGCTTATTAAGGTTGAATAGTTTTCATCTGTTTTAGGACAGCAAAAGAATTCATACCATACCAGTATTTTAAGGTAGGAGTAATAGTGTATTGTAGAGCCAATGTATTTATTTATTGTTCAAAACCTGTGTTATGCTAATGAATGTGTTACAGCATAACTGTTCAGTTATGGAATTAATCAATGTAACTATTCCAAACATTTCTAGCTTATTCTTTCAACTAAAAATACTCCTGGAGTATTTTCATATCTCTGATATTTCCAGGAAATATTTTCAATGAAAACATTCCAAATATTTGCCTTCTTTTCCTTTAGGAAGATATAAGGGTAGTTTTAGCAGGATTTATATCCAGATCTTTTTTCAGACGATTTTTGAAAATTTTTTTAACAACATGCCACATAAACTGAAAGATATTACCATCCATTATTGCACTTATTCAAATATCAATTTATCTACCTCTCTTTATGTATAATAATGTTAGATTTTGAGAGAATCCAGTAGATGATCTATAAATAATCCTCAAACCCGAGTCAACTGGAAGCTTAGTAGTCTCACTTTCAGCTGGGTAGATCCAATAGTTATATTAATTATTAATGTATTTGACTGTTGTAATACATTATAGGGTTACTAGATTAATACATCTATTATTAGTGCTAATTTAATGGAGACGAAGGCATATTATCAAAAGCCTCTCCATAATCCCTTTAAGCAGTCTACAGTGATTATTTCAATAATTAAAAAAAATTTCTATTTTGTTGCCAAAATAAAATTGTGTTGATTTACTAATTTTCGATGTTCTTCATTATGAAGATGCTTATTTACCAAAAGGTACTTATGTTGTATCTGTAGATAAAATATTATAGTTGTAATTTTTAGTGTAATATTCCTAACTAATATTAAATATTTAAGTATTCCTAGTAAGGCAATGTCAAGTTCATTGACTTACCGAAGAAGTAACAAATTAGTAATCGTATTGTAATAAACAACGAAACTGTACCTTTTCCATACATCAATATTACACAAAAACAATGGGGTTCTTAAACAAACTAAGAACTATATATCTAAAATGAAGTTTTATTCAAAGGTAGGTTAGAAATAAAATTGAAACCACTTTAAATTTGTTGTTTTAAAACCATCAAACAAGTTGTTATTACGAGGATCAAGCTGAGGACCTGAAACTCATGGAACTCATGTGAAGGGCTATCGGTATCCGACTTATCTAGTTTCCTTCCTTCATTTATTAAAATCAGGTTTGAATTTTAATTTATTTTTTTATTTTAAGATTGTTCTTAAATAATTATCCCTCGATTATATTGGTTATTCCTTTACTATAAGTTAAGTATAGTGATCGTGAAAAAAATTGATCTCGAAATTTTGACAGAATTATACGTTTTGAGGTCCCAAAAGACGTTCTATGAAGTTTTCTCGATGATTTTTGCGTGTGTGTGGGTGCGTCGGTGGATGGGTGAGTATTTTTTAAGAGTTTTGTAGCCACGGTAAGGTCCAGAATCATTGATAGTTCAACCTGATATTTTACACAAAAATGGGCCTGATAATGTAAATATATTAGTTCAGCCCTATTTTTGGAAGCAATTATGAATGATGGGAAAGTCACTTTTTTCTGTGAAAAACTTTTTTAGACTACATTTTTTTCTCCTGAACTACTAATTCTAGAGTTTCGAAGTTTTCGTATTAACTTTGAGGTGAAATAAACGAAAAATATATTCATATTTTTAAAAGGACGGAAAATATTAATAATTCAATAAAATGAAATAAATTTGACTTTTAATTCAATCTGAATGACTGTGAGAGTGATGCAAGCTAGACCGTTTCATGGATCAAAATGAAACTATTCCTGGAAATAGACCTTTATCCGAAGAATGAGCTATTACAACTTAGTTTTACTTTTTTCATTATTAATTTTGATGCGTGAGTAAACCAGAGTATAGCTTATTTTTTGAATGTTGAAATTTTTCAAGCTAGTCGAATAATTGTAATCCCTTCACCGCTCCAGTAAAATTTATACTATTACGTCTATTAGTTTAGAATTCAATCTATTCTAATATTCCTGCATTAGTTTTGATGGTAATTAAATAGACATCAAGATATATTGGTAAAAGCAGTTTTGATATCAAAAGTTTTGATAAAAAATTTGCATAATAAAAGTGTAAAGAATAAATTTTTAAAATCATAAAAGTCTGAAATCATATTTGGCTCACAACAGTCACTTTTTTTTATCTTGTTATATTCCGCTGCAAACAATAAGGCACAAAGAAATTCTACAACGATATGTGACATTATATGTCACATTTCCTTGTAGAATATTAATTTAAACCACCATAGTTGACTGTAATGTTCATCTCACACAAAAAAATCATAGAAAAAACTTCAAAAAGAAACTTTTTGACCATTAAATGTATAAATCTTTTAAAATCATGTTATTTAATTGTTGTTGTGATTAGTATACATTACTTATGGTAATGTATAAATGAGAGAAACATAATGTTTCGCATATTGGAATATATTACATTATCGATCCAAGTAAATGCATATGCAGATTTTAACCCCTCCTAACTTTATCCGATGACTACACCGTCAACATCACTGCAGCTCAGTCTGTGGCTATCAATCAATAACTTGCAGTATTGGTGACAGATTCAGGAGTTCACTCAATATTTCTGGCCTCACTGCCCAAACAAGTAGTAAAAATCAATCCAGTCGAATCAAAAACTGAACAGTTTACATCAAAATATTGAAACTAGTTCTTCGGTAATTGTCATGGGACTTTATCTAATAATGAGGAATTTGGTTACATGCCTACAATCACACTACAAATTGAGAAGGTCAAATTATAATAAAGGTTTATTTTAATTAAAGAGTTTTATTACTAAGTTTTTGCCCCTTCAAAAACTGTTGATCAATCTGTCAGACCTCCAAGATTACCATTGAATCATGATCATTAAACATGAGGATATGTTAACTTAATTATAAAACAGGCTTTTAGAACTGTATTGTTGAAATTATTGAAAACATACACTCATTTTAGTAGTGATGGGAAGTCAATATGCTTCAATCCAGTTTATGAGCGTGCTATATGACAGTCTAATTGAAACTCAGTAAATTTACTCTTCACTTAAAATAAAGTAAAATTTTGTTAAAACGTGTGATAGATAATTTCTTACATAATTTTTTATTTATACATATAAATATATAACCTAGACTTACAGAAAGGACACACAGGAAAAAATCACACAAAATCTATATTTATATTACCACACCGTTAGGAAATTAGAAGTCAGTCACTCTACATGCATTGTCGACTAAAGCGAAGTCTCAAAGAACATGCAGTCAGTCAGTGTAGTCAACTTAAGGAAGCAGGAGGGACATGAAATAATAATATACATAATAAAAATATAGAACGTTTAAATAACAACTATTGAATTTTTTTAATAAACAAACTAAAAAAAATCTTACTATAAAACTAAACACTAAACTTTATAAAATAAACTTACTAAACACTAAACAATTATCAATATATATACTTATTTTCATATATCATATCACAGATGCATATAATATCATTACTATAAATACAGCAGTAATAAAATATTTCAAAATTGAAAGAGTAGATATTTACGAAATAATTGTTTACAGGAGGAAATAGCTTTTGTTCCGTTAGCCAGTAGAACTCAATCAGAGTTTACCTGACATCCTTCTACATGGAATATTTAAGACATATATACCCATTTAAAACTTGAAAATATTCCTATGTTGTCTGAAAAATGTCAGAAACATCTAGCAAAAAATGTTGTTTCAAGATAATTTTTAAGTTAAGATATAAGATAATGACATTTATTACTCTTGAAAGAAGGTGTTCAATTTTGAATTCAGTTTCCATTTTTGGTGTTTTATAGAATTATTATACTGAAAATTTTATGACTTCATAATATTTAATAAAAATTCGCTTTTCTTTCTCTTTTCCAAAAATTATATATACCAATTTACTCTGAGCGAGTGCTGTTTCTTTTTCCCGCGTTTGGTACCATGTTATAAGGCTGCTGTGAATGTATATTGAGAAAAAATACATCAGTAATTAGTCAGTTTTGCATACTCAAATCAAACTCAAACCGGCTTTTCAGTATAATTTAAAAAATTTATAGCTGGAAGCTTAAAATTTTTGAAAATAATAGATATGAACGATTAGACCAGAACACTGACAAAACTGGATATTTGTCCAAAAAATAATACTTTCTTTTTGAGGAAAGAGTCCATTCCTCACACTTCAATATTTTCCAATGATACTATGTATTATAAAAACACAAAGTAATTTACAAATCATATTAAGTTGTGTTCAAAGGTGCAGTACATATATTGGTTAGAGTATTTTGTGAGATATGTCTATCATACCATGGAAAGGATCAGACAGTTGATTATTGGTGGTGATTTCTCACATGTAATTAAGTAATCTTACATGTAACAATTTTTATAAATTGTTAATTTTTTGTTCTATTTTTTTGACAAATTTTGAGGTTTTTAAGTTCTTTTAATGAACTTTTTAGCACAAAAAACATTTTCTTAAAATATAAAGAAAAGTGTGTTAACAGCCCATTGATTAATGTAATTTCAAAAAAGTTATTTCAACTCATTTTCCACATAAAGTTCTTTTACTAGGTATAGCTTCATTTTGATCCTTAAAAAGGTATGGCTTATATTGTTCTCACAAGCTTTCAAATTGAATTATAAGTTAACATTTTTAAATTTTATGGGGAAAAAAATTTTTTTGTGTGGTTTAAATAGTCTGAGGTTATTTTTTGTTTATTGCTTAGGTAACCAAAGAAATATTGCCAAAATTTGAAGAATGGAGAATCCGTGGTGTGGAACATTCATAATTGCTCCTAAACTTCTTGGACGACTTCTAAACGACTTCTTGGACCTCAAAATATGTAATTCCGTCAACATCTTGTTGACGTGAATTTTTTCACGATTACTATCCTTAACTTACAGTAAAAAAATAAGTAAGTAAATGAAAGATATAATAATACACTAAAAGAATAATTAACGACTGTGGTCAAGTCCAGCAACAGATCACCTGCCAGGAGATCTTCTACCACCTGCTTCTTCTCAATGTCTCAATGACACTCAATGTCTTCTTCTCACTCGTCGAATACCAGTCTCATTAATCTCCTAAGAACCTAAACACGGATACATTCATTGGTACTAATTGAACTGGCATGGGTGGCAACGGGAAGTTCATTGCGTTTGCCAACGAACGACCTGTGATTATTCATACGCAGTATGGTGGGCTGGTGAGTATGTATCCAAAGTTTCTGGCCACGCTGCGGTCCAGAATCTTTGATGGATCAAGTTGATATTTTACACAATAGTAGGGCTCATATTGCTGATGACTACTGTTGTTTGGGAGCAATTATGCATGATGGGAAAATTCACATTTTTTTGCCAAAAACATATTTTAAGACATTTTTTTCTCCTGAACTACTACTTCTAGAGTAATGAATTTTGATATTATCTAAAAGAACCTAGGATTTTTAATCAACAGAAATTTTCGACTTATAATTTAATCTGAATGCTTGTGAGAGCAAGACGGGCTAATTACTAATATATTTTTTCTCAATATACATTCACAGCAACCTTATAACAGAGTTAAGTTTATAAAATATTTACTCGCTCAAAGTAAATTGGATGTTTGAGAAAGGGAAAGAAGAGTGATTTCTTAAAAAAACACTAGTAATCCATAAAATTACCAGTATAATTATTCAACAAAATACCGACAATGTAAAACACAATTCAAAATTGAAAACATTGCTTGAAGAATAATAAATGACATTATCCTATATCTTAAATTAAAAATGATCTTAGAACAAATTTTTTTCTTGCATGTCTCTGATACTTTTTGATAAAATAGGAATATTTGCAAATTTTAAATGATATGGCTTGTTTTAAATCTTTAATATAGTAGGTGGTCAGATAAACTATATAAGTGATCCTCTGGTTATAGTAACAAAAGCCATGATCTCTTGCAATTGATTATTCCGTAACACAAAATCTACGGTTTTGCCTATATTGATATAATTGAGACTTATGTGCATTAGTGGTGTAATATACAAAAAATAATAGATAAGTAGATCAACAATTATCTGTGTTACCTCTAGGAATGATAGGCTAAAAACCTCTCCTATTTAGACATTTATATTATTCCTAAATGGGACACTATATATTTTATATTTATAATATTTGATATTAAGTTGTTATAGTAAAGTTGGGTATAGGCGAGTTCTAATATTATAATATGAATATAATTATTTTTTTATTTTAATACAAATTTGGCGTCATTGTCATTTTAAGATACTGAAATATGCTTTTTAGCCACTTGACTTGAGTAGACTTTCTGAATAGAGGGCTTTAAAGTATTCAAAGGCAGGCCGCTCTCATCTTCTCCGTTGATACTAAGAGTACGGGGGTGAGTTGGCGGGAGGGATGAATCTAAATAGCCATTTGAGTGGATTGCTTTTAAACAGGGAATTTTAACTCAACTGGTAACACTTGAGTTTAAAAACATCTTAGTCGGTTACATAGTGGTCTGAGCCCTTTCAATGTTTCACTCCTTCCTCGCTCACTCAAAGTGTGCTGGCGTGTGACTACCACAGTAGCCTACACTTACAAGTACCACGCACTGTATTGTCGAATGAAGAGTGCCAATACTGCCTCTATTTTATACTTTCAATATGTCTTTTTTCTAAGGAATACTACTGAACGTAAGAGTCTTTAATGAATACGTAATAATCTTACAATAGTACAGGCTTGGGACTCATAGCTTTATGCTTCCTCCAATTGACGATGTGCACAGAATTTTTCATCCACACTTGAAAAAGACATGGTTAAGATATGACCCTTTAACTTTTCATTTTAATGTAAAAAACATTTTCATTAAACCAGTATGAACCCATGCTGGATATCATCAAATTTATAAGAGAAATAACTATTAATTTGCGACTTTACATGAGGGATATTAGTAATTTAATATACGGTGAAGCCTATATTATTGAGAACATTCACATCCCTTCTTTACTATGATATTTATCCAGTGAAATCCAGTTATCATTTTAGTTGTGTATGAATAAAGCACTTCGTAAATATAAACAAAACCCTGCTATATTTTTGCATATACTTTCCTTTTCTGCCGACAATTCATTAATTTTGGCAAGTTAGTTAATGACCAAGATAAAACTTATTGAATAAGTCGTGATTATACTCATTCATTGAAGTCAATTAGTTATTCATGAGTTGCACAATAAGCTCAGTTTTAGATAAGTGGGTGGGAGAAGAACCTTATCTACTTTTTCTGGCGTTAATCAATAAACTGGATTACTTTACTACAAGTAGAGAAAATTAGAGTGTTTTGGGTTTTGAACCTATTTTCCAAGAACTTTTGAGTGATGTCTGTGAATACACTACAGATTCAATTGTTTGGTAGACCATTTTGATATTATACTCGTACTCTACAGCAGTCCAAATAGTGCATAACAGCTCTGTACTAATTACCCAATACTTCTTCTTGGAAAATCTACTCCATCTTATCTGTTTTAGTAATTTTCTTTTCATGGTAACTAATATTCTATTTTAATAAATGGTGTAATATAATTTTATTCTAGACTTACATTTACAAACAGGCGTTTATTCTAGACTTACATTTACAAACAGGCGAAGTGTCGTATGACTGATAAGAACATATGTAAGAATTGTGTAGAATATTTGAAACTTCTTCAATAATTTGAAAATAAAAAAAATGCTTTGTAACAATTACCATATTAAAAATTTCAATATGGCCTCAGTAGTTAAGCAAATATTTTTTTTTTGAATTCACAAAAAGTACTATAATGCTTATTTTTTTTTAAATCAATTTTCGCTGAACTGTATTTGGTGTTAAGTTCATTAACATCAGTTAAACATTGTGTCAGATATCGTATCACAATTATTTTTATAATATAATATGGTCAATGATATTAAAGCCTCTAGAAACTCTAAATGATACATATTATACGAGGTGAGGAGTAATTTTGATATATTGCTACGCTCTCGAGAAAATGAGCAGATGTCGCTTATCGTCGACTTTAAATACACAGCTTATATATGCTGCGATGGCCTGTTATGCTCCATATTGCCGCCCGTAGTTTACAAGGAGAAGGAAGTCAGTTCCTCTTTCAAGCTCTATGCATGTCATCAATCAGATCTCTATCATTATTGATGCACTTACCTTCTTAATGCTTTACTTCCCTCCAGTAGGGATTTTATGTATTTTTTTTCCTCTAACATATCGTCGTACCTGCAGCTCTTCAACACACTCTCTTATATGAGAGCAACTAGATCTGATATAAACCCCATATACAAAATAATGAAACTAAAAATATTTATGACATTAGTGGCAATATATTACATTAATAACTTATAAAAATACATTCCTTTGAATCTATGTTTTTAAAGGAGAGGTCGTTGTGGAAGAAATTTCTTCATAGACTGAAGTAATGTAGACTGATGTAAACAGTGTCAGAAGAAAACGTTATAGTAAAAATATTGTTCCCAAAATCGGTATAATCAAGAATATATACTAAGGAAAACACAGCAGGAAACAACATTTTTATTACTAGCAGGCTACTGATGAAAACTGATGAAGTCTGTTATGGTTTAACTCAGCTTTACCATAAATAATCACATTGAACGACCTATTGACAATCAATTCAGTTAATTTATATTATGTGATTACTCTGTAATCATATTATAATACTATGGTAATGTCGTAATCAAACTCATTGATATATCAACTCTTTGATAAATTTAAAAAGATATATCAACTCTTTTTTTTTGTGTAATACTACAATATGGTAATGATTGCTGTAACACAATCTGACCTGTTACTACAGGTTGAACTTAATAGTTGACCTTTTAAGTGTAATATTCTTCCAATATTTTCAAAAAATTTGGGTATTTGTTTAATGTGAATGATTTTGTGAATAAATTTTCTAGTATTGTTTGAACAGAAATAAAAAAAACTTAAAAGTTATTAGAATTTGTCAAACAGTGTCCTTGATTTATCTTTAAGTTATTTTGATGGACACTCTCCCAGTCCTATGCAGGCAAATATAATTAGAATTGGATATTCAATTTGCAATCATTATGATATATGCTAGTTAAATAAAACATAATTTCCTGTATGTTGAGAAGTAAGATCTGCCTGTATTGATTGGGCAATAGCCAACACATATTCACAGACATCAAAAAAAAAAAGCTTCATAAATGAACTCAGCAGACCTGAAAACGTGTAAATCCATCAAAATCATGAAATTGATTTTTTCCTCATGAACTCCATGTTGTTTTACTTTTGTAAATTAATAATACTCTATTACTGTAAATAGTGTAGAATTTATGAAATGTAATATAAAGTTGATCAGCAGAAATGTTTTACTTTCCTATTATAAGAAAGCATATGATTTAGAAATATCTATAGACTACACGACTAAAATATGAAATAAAAAAAAATTGTAGTTATTAGTGAAAAAAATATGACTAATGGGTTCTTGTTGGGAGCCCTAATAAGGCATAATGCAGAAAATATTCTGTGTCGTTTTGACAAGGTATTACTCAATACTGAAGTCTTTAGGAACAATCAACTTTGATTAAATATCTATTTGCTATATCATATTTGAAGTTTCATAAAAGACAACCTTGTAACTTGTTAAACTTTTTCAATTCGTATTTTTACTAAACTTTAAAACTTAACTTTAACTTTTTTCTTACTTTTTACCCTAAGGTAAGATAAAATACACAATATTTTCTTGCTATGTAGCTTTAGTGGTAAAGAAATGGTGCTATACTGAATTAAATATTTTTATGTCAATGAACTAAACATAAAAGAAAATAGGAGTCGATTAACTGCTTTTTTATATAAAAGGCAGCTATTTAAAAAATCTGGAGTGGCCTACACTCAACTTTACTATAAGTAACTTCATATCAAATTTCTTGAGTATATAACACATAACGTCTCATTTAAGCATAATGTAAACATCTAAATGGGATATGATTATTAGTCTTTCATTTCTCATCATCATCATCTCACATCATCATCAACAAATGATGTGAACATTATCACGTTCACAACCTTCCAAATTCAATCATAAGTCAACATGGTTACACTTTTATAGGCTGATCTTTTCTGAAACAAAAAAAATTAGGCTTTTTTCGATGATTGGCAACATTTTTTTTTTATTATGACTAAAAAATAAGAATTTTTTTAAAAATGTCATTTGAAGAAGATAAACTGCTGTCTAAAAAACATATGAGGAGGAAAAAAATAAAGGACTTATGAAACAATAATACTTGAAAGCTACAGGAATAATAGACACTGTAGGGATATTATTGTATTAATCTATCAGACGGTGTGACCTGTAGAGTGACCACATACTTTTGAATATATACTCACTCCCATTCACACACATATATAAAATTCATGTGAAGAACTTCAAAAATGGATTCAAGGTAATTGAAAACATGTTAGTCCATCGAAGTATGAGGGAGCGGAGAGAGATAGTGAGAGTATGATAGATGAAAACTAAGACAACCTACGACAGAGTCTAAGAGACAGAAATGTATAAAAACGAGGGAGATATAAAGAGACGTATAGAGGGATGTAAGCTGTGAGTCGAGGGAAAAGGGGACGAAATGTTGGCCCCACTGCGAGTGGTTTAGTCACAATCTACTTCAAGAAAAAAAGTCGTAATAATACTTCATTTAGTGGCATATTGAGAATACAATAACAACTGAATGGGACAACAATTTCGAGAAACAAAATTAAAATATTTATTCTACTAGTTTTCAGTATATCGTAATATTTACATCTGAATTAACTTTCATGATATATAAAGAGTTAAGAGACACAAAACGCTAAATATTATATCATCAAATTTCTGGTAAGTTAATCAAATAAAGATAACAGTTTATTATCTGTAGAATGTGAAATGGGAATGTGTGTTAATGCAAGAAGTTATTGACTGAGCGAAGTCGCTGGAGGCAGCCGAAGTGAATGGGTGGTGTGAACTGGTTATCCGTCAGACTGACGAATGGCGGCGGTTAAGCCTGTCTATGCAGTCAGCTGCTGACGGCCGACCCTCTGCCTCTGACAGCAGAACACCCATTATTGCAACCTGTTGTAGTTCTAGCAAATCCACTCATCCTCTATCTAACTTGATTTAATTACACCTTCATAAGTTCAATTAGCTACGATGTGGATTCTATTGACTCAGATGTAGATTCTATTTACATCTATAGTTCAACTAGTGGAAATAGGAAAACTTTTTAGCTTAAAATAATTAAGAGTATACAAAATGAGGCCAGAGGGTCAAATAGTAAAAATTAGGCTCCTATTTACTCGACTAGTTTTATACTTCTTAGTTACAACACATTCTTTAATATCACTCTTATATAAAAACATTATCTTCTTCTTCAAATATCTAGGATTTAGAACTATAGACAATACTTGTTTACACATTTATCGGGTGTTTTCTGCTGTCTTTCAAAGACCAGTTGAAATACAGTCCCCTTACTGACTTTCTTACTCCTGTTTAAACGGTGATCGCTTTACGTCTTTACTGTAAAATCTCCTTCCGATAGAAATCATGCGCAACACCTACTTCCATTTCTCTTATTTTTGTTTCCTTTGTCTCTATATTAATAAAATATATTTCTCTAGTTTGACGATGGCCTATAATTTTTTTTTTATATTTATATGGTAATTGTTTAAATAAAATGTTTAAACAATTCTATGAAAGAAAAAGTTAAGTCATTAATTCTTAAATTTTAGCTAAATTTTGACGATTACCTTCCAATATATATTCACTATTAGAGGATATTGAGATTCACTCAAAAAACATATTTCTACTATCAGAATGATGTTAAATTAGCATTAGTGATTCTATGTGAAACAAAAATTATCTGAACAGTCTCACCCCACTGACTTGTTGCAAAGTAGTAGCTGAATATATTTATGATCACCTGTTTATAATGAAGTAGAATTATAAAGTGCATTCAAGTGGCTAAAAGGATAATATAATGCAGAAAAATAACAGAATATAGATGTTGTACTTCATATATTTAAAAAAGGAATAGATTATGGATTTGAAGAGTGAACAAAATTGCTAGAGTTCCAAACTGTTTTATGCTTACTTATTCTAAACTAAAAATCAAGAATATTAGAAAATTCCTGAAGCTGATGAACCTCAAATAAATAATTCCACCACAATAAAATCAAATCCTACATAAATCAGAACTTAATAAGCTATCATTAGTTGTGAAATCCGTAATAGTGTGGTATTTACTGATTCTGAGGTAAAATGGATAAACCAACAAAAGTCTCCACACAAATGAAGTTTTATTCAACGCGTTTCGAACACTTTGTGTTCATCATCAGGAAGACACTATAATACAAATTATATCTAATTAGTTACAAAAATTAGAGTGAAATAAGAAAATTCAATTAAGAGAATTCAAGACATACCCAAGGATGTGGTACTGACGGGTTGGTCAAGAGAAAACAACTAGTAGGAAACAGATCCGTTGCGAAAGAGTGAGGATAGGCATTTAGGAGATAAGGTGACAAAAGGCTTCGGGTATGCTTGAAAACCGTTAACTGAAATACAAAAGGCCAGAACCACTAATTTAGAGGAAAGAAACTTTTTTTTTATTGATTTTTTTAATTTATTCTTTGTGATTCTAGAATTAATAACCTCAGAATTAATAAGCTATCTTATGTCATCAAAATGTTTATGCTAAGTTTGAATAAGATTAACACTTAGTTTAATAAAATGGTAATGATTATTTTGAAAAATTAACCCAAAATAATTACTAACTTTTTATCGATTTTTTCCTTCGAAGTATATGTACTGGCTGATTAAGGAGAATAAACATAATATCAGTAGGTGGTTAATTGTGGGTTTGGTTGTTTCGGCGTCAGATCCAAATGGTTTATTTAAGATTTAAGCCCATTAATTGGTACAATTTCAAGCAACCAAATTATGAATAATATAAAATTAATCAATAAATGAACGATCATCAATTTTACATAAGAGTATGTATTGGTAGGTTCTAATGGACTAATACCAAATCTTTTAAGTTTTCTGCGGAAAGAACATTGTCACAGATGATTTTTATAGTTTCCTCAACCGGTACATTTGTAAATATGATTCGACATACAAGGATGCGACTATTCCTTTGGGTGGATTGATTTTAATTAACTGCAGGAAATCATCATTTGACGTCAACATGTACGTAGTAACATGTAGGGAGTAATTATCTTCTTTAGTTCTCTCGATATTTGGTATGTAGGGCTGGTTGCTTGTCAGATTATTGGTCGTAGCGGATTACCAGGTTTAGGAATTTTAACTGTGCCGTATATATAATCAGGATTGTATTCACCCCTAATGGGTTTTAGTATTTTTTCACTTTTTCCTTTATTATAAAATTTGAAATTTTTATTAACATGAAATATTAAATTTTCGATCTTTATAAATATAAAATTCAAAAGAACAGAAAATTAGGAATTAAAAAAATTATAATAAATAATAATAATAATATATAAATTAAAAAAAAATTAAAGTTAAGAAAAATTCACCTCTGAATACTACTTAACGGTTCAGGTTGATGCCAGGATCTGAACGAGCTCCTAAGAGTCGTATATGTGCTTCTTGATATGCTCTTAAAATTGCTGATGTATTGTGTAGCGGGGCAGTTTTAAGTATTAATAGTAGTTTTAAGTATATATATATATATATAATATATATGGTATAACCGTCATCAGTAGGTAAAAAGACCGATTTAAAAGGTATCATTAAGAAAAGAGGTAGAATTATAAAATAAATTAAAGAGGTTGAAATAAGTGTACACCACAATAACAGAATAATGAGAAAAAAATATAAACACAACTAATTAACATTACCGTTTTAAAACGTGATAAGAAAATATATCTTTTTTAAATGGACTTCATTTGTATTTGTGGGAAATCAATGAAACATGAATCCCTGTTAATAACGAAGGGAGGGGGTGCAATCATGTTTCATTGAAACATAATTCTGGGGTCCCGTTATAATTCGACCTGACGCCATATTTATTTCATTTGGATTCTGTTTCATCAAGCAGCTTGATTTATATAAACTGAGTTATAAGCGAGAGATCAGGGTTATTAAGAGATCATTCGACGTGAAACTATTAATTGAAACATAAACACCTCTGAATAGGTTTTCAGACGAGGTAATGTACTTCTCATCACAGTTGGTGTTTTATATGCTCTTTATTGTCCTCAACTGAGTGTGTACATATTTTACTAATACTGCCTCACTATCTATTCAGCAGATCACACTAAACCTTTTACCAAACTAAAAAAAATCACCCCACATGAATATAACAAGTCTTTTTGACATTCTATTGAACTTTAGATGTATATTTAACATACACTTTGGTTCAGTGAATTTATAGCTTAAACAGTTAAAGTTTTGGTTAACACATTTTTATCCAAGCTGTATAATGTTTGTACACGTATATTGATATATAACCTATGCACTTGTTCATGGATAGATAAAATATGTAATCATCTAGTATTTATAAAAACAAAGAAAATTGAAAGTACATTGAGTTTTTTCAAATTTCTACTAGAATGTAAATTTCTAATGAATAAAGTAACATTTCCGTTATTTAAAATTAATTTTAATTAAAATTAAAAACTGAGAGGAAAAGTATAAGAAAATATTAGAAATACTTTAACAAAGGTGTCTGCTACTTTATTAAAGATGTTTGTATAACAAATTAGTTAGACCTTGAAATATCCAAAGTTCATTTCAGAAAGTTTATAAACTTTGTAAACTCAGGTAATTGGAAGAGAGATATGATGTTTATTTAATAAAATAGCTATACTAATGGTATACCAGAGAAGGCCAAATATAGATCAGCAATTGACTTATAGAGTAATAGAAAACTACTGTGCTCTCGAGAGTAAACTTGTAATGTACGTAATTAACATATTCTAAAGACTTAAAGTGATGACTTAACATCAAATGAATTTGAAATAGCTAATTACAAAACAATTAGAGAGTAACATGAAAGAGTCTACTAAGAGCACATCAGAAATAGCATATACTCATAGGACATTTGGCATTCTCTCTTCAGCTCTTACAGAGCACGTAGCTATCACATTTTAAAACAAAGTGCAACGGGCATATAATATTAATGAATGTCTTCAAGAACATCTTAGTTTCTTAAAACTTATAATCCGACAACGAAAATAAGTAACAGAGAAGTTAGACGATTGTTATTAGTGTCGTATGCTGTTTACAGACTCCTTGAGAGGAAAAAAATGTGCCGGTGCAAGACCTTTTCTGGGCCCTCTTTCCAACACTGATCATATCTAGATAATTCAGTCGCACTATATTATATGTTCTGAGTAATGAAGAATTTAATTAAAAGTTCTAGTTTTGTAAAGTCAGGTACAAGACTCACAGATGGTTTACAATTTATTAGCGTTACAAATCATAAACGACTTTTAAGTACTCTTAGTAGAACATTAATATGCTATGTTTATTATAGCTTTTCATGATTACATCAGTGTAGTGATTCTCACTATCAAGGTTACTTGTTACTTCTACGATTCAAAGATCTAAAGCATAATGACTGAAATCCCAGAAAAAAAATTATCAAGCTTTTGCCATATTCATGAAAAAACTTTATAAAAAGATTTATTCTCTCAATTTCAAGAGATGGTTGAAACATCAGATAATTTTTTTGAGAAAATTTGAGGAAGTATGAATAATGACTATTCCAAATTTGTTTTATCCATTTTCGTTACCCAATGGAGTATCGCTCAATATAGTGCAAGGCAACTGGATTCTGAATTCTAATGCTTCAAGCCACTAAATCACTACACATGGACACTTCAGAAATGTAGTCACATGTGCTGAACTCGTCAGGATCAGGCATCATTGTCAATGAAGATGTTACCACGACCTGGTAATCATGCAGCTAGTAATGCTTATTTCGTCAATGATGTGAGATAAAATCTGTTTTCTATCGTTTCCTTATCACCATAACAAGGAAAAGTTGGAAAGTTACTAATCACTTTCAAAATTGAAAAGAGCATCAAAATAATTGCTATGGAAGAAAACTTGTCACTTTTCTTACTAAAATATATCACTAATTTAATATATTTTAATTTATTGAAGAATTAAATATCCATTCTTTAACCTAAATAGTATGGGAATTAAACATCCATTCTTTAACCTGAATAGTATAAAAATTAAACTGATTTGGAGTAAACTATAGATTTCATGATATTAGTTGGGTTCGAATTTTCATTTTTGAAAAAAAACGCACATATTTAATGTTTGTGTAAAAAAAAATCACATGAGTTTAAGTTTGCACTTGCAGAGTAATAGTTTACAAACAACATGAATGGCTTTCGAGGAGATCAAACTGCTCTTTTGTCTAAAGAAAAAAATCAGAATTATACTCTACTACACTATTAGTAATTATATTATCGGACTCCTTGACAATCAGTCACCTGACTTACTTCATGTGGCTGTCATGGAAAGGGATTACAAAATGACTAGTATCAACTTCAGCAGTGTAGTTATATCATTGCAGCTGCATCCATTTTGTCAATCATAACATAAATGTAATTGTTTTTATATCCTAATCAGTATTCAAAATCAAATCTCAAATTCAAAAATCATAACATTTTGTCATAGAATATCATCTAAAAGGATACCCAAAATTTAGGGATTATTGAATCACCTGAAGAACAGTTCCATATTAGTACCCATTTCAACATTAAAACTAATAATGTAACTTTCCCATGTTTAAAAAGTTATTTTTTTGTATCAAAGACCAACGACCAACGTATATATCCGCGCACTATAGTGCACGTCGTAACTAGCAGTTCCAGACCAGAGGCCTTCTACTGCTTGCTTACTGTGCTACTGTAACTTGGAATGTCAGTAATTCATGTCAGATATTAAGTTCGTCTGTACAGTAATGATGTCGTATTCGCGGCCATGTGGTTTTGTTGAGGTCATGGTTTTCAATGTTTTTAGTCATGAGTTGGAAAAATAGTTAGATAGTCAGTGGATGAAGTAACTGTTCAGTGAGGTTGAGGAAGGTTGGTGGCAGGATTTAGAGTTTGTACAAGGAGGTTTGGATGAGTAGATAGTTTGTTGTCTTCATTGGTAGTAAGTCGGGTGATGTAACTATGTATGGATTCCATTTTCAAATCATGGTGAATATCAACATTACGGGCGTACCAAGGAGCCCTGGCTATAGGCGGGCACACTTATTTTGAACAATCTGGATACACGTCTTGTTCATTGGTGCAGCTCTAAACCAGACGGAGCATACTTAAATCATCACTGAACGAACGACCCCCTTACAGACAAGGTCTATAAGGTATAGACCCGATATAATGACATAACCCAATACAATGGTGAGACCTGCAAAGTACCCAAAAACTTTTTGCTTCATATCCAATACTATACTCACACAAATATAAATACATCATCGAAAAAAACTTCAAAATGAACTACAGATGGATTCAAAACGTGAAAATTCGTAAAAATATCGAGATACATTTGTTTTCTGACTCCAATACCTTAATTATAGAACGTTAAACGGACCATTTACTCAGCGTTATTGATATTGAGTACTGTATAGATATAATTACTACTGATATGAATAGTTACTGATTATTATTCATATGATGTCTTTATTGAACTAAATGTTTTTAGTTCAATAGTATGAAGAATCATAAAGCATCAAATTTGCTCTGACAAGGACAGAGAAAATTTAATTATATCAAATAAATATAATCGGAAAATTCCAGTAAATCTCAAATTTACTGAATAAATGGTCCGATGATGATGTCATAAGTCATTATATTTTTGATATTTTAAAAGCGTAGGTTTTAAAAAAACACTATTTTTATACAAAAAAAATTGAAAAAAAATATTGCATAATTTACAAAGCGTCACTGCCAATTGAATGTTGTTTGGTTAGTAACTAAACAATAACATTTAATAAAACTAGAACATTCATATACCTCTATTGTTTTTCGTGATGTTCGTAATGAGTTACTGTAAAAACATGTGTTTATGAGGTGAACGGAATAATATTTTATATTTCTATCACTATTTCAGTTTTTTACAAGCATGAAGTGGCGTATTCGTCTCAAAAGACAATACAGTAAAACTTAACTAATTTTCAATATAATCCAAAAAGGAAAACAGTGTTATTTACTACACCAAGAACTATCTGTCTATTATACAGGGTGCAGGATAAGTAACTCCTTTTGTATTAATGAAACACAATTAGGAACTCTTATTAAAGAATTTAATTTGATTTTAAGAAAACATTTGTTTTTTTTTTAAACACGAATGTTTTCCAAAGTAAACAGATTAATATAAAATATAAACAAAAATAAAATAATGCTTATTTGGTAGTAAAGTTTTTAAATAAAACGAAATCAAACCAAATTAAAGAAAAAAAAATATTAGGAAAACTGTGGACTTTAAAGTTTAGTTAAAATGTTCCTTTTCATGTTCAATATAATTTTCAACTCTATCAACTACACGGTTACAAACTTTTTGACTTACTTATCTGGTAATTTCACGAATTTATCTGAAATTAAATTCTTTCAGTCTACTCCACAAAAAAAAGAAAGTTCTGTGGTGTTAGATCATTGTTTTATAAAATATCTGAAAAAAAAATTCCAATTATGTAATGAAAATGTACATGTGCACATTATAAAATGTAAAAAAATGGCCGTTACTTATGCTGTACCCTGTATATAATTGCTATTTTTAAACGGTTTGATTCCAAATTCTACAAACCTCACCCAGTCAGGCCTCAGGTTCAGCGTCCCTCAAAAAGTCTCCAAAACTCGCAAAACTATATTTTTTTCACCATGACTGTACTTCATAGAACCAGCACAATTCATGAACATGTGTTTGTTGGAATGTGAGAGAAGCAGAAAATCATTCTTTAAATGAATTCCTTGAAAATATATTTTTGTACCATGGTTATAGATCGGACCATACTTAAAAATAACTGCATTTTAAATTTACAGATATATATACCACAATTAAAAGAAACGGTCCAGCGGACTTTTTTAAATAAAATAAATTCAAAACGAAGGAAACACACAGAAAGACACAGACATAACTCACATCGATATTTCGATATATTTATATATAATTAAATAAGTACCCTTCTATTATTTAACTAAGTTAGCACGAAATAGTAAATGAGGATTACATGAGTATGTTTAAGCCTTAAGTCCATCAGAATAGCACACTTAAGACTTAGATTTCCCCAGACTATTTGCCACAATAGGTTCAAAATGTTATCTAACAAAACTGATTTTTTTTCAGTTCAGTTGGGTTTTTAACTCTGACGAAGACCACTTGTTACCGTTTAAAGATCTTAGTCTTTTTTTTTCCATTTCATATTGTGGTTTGATCATTCATTGTTATTTCACGTGTTTAGGTGAAATGCTATATATATATATATATATATAGTTCAATATAAACAAAGAAACATAGAGAAAATCTCTATGAGAGAATTTCTCTATGTTTCTTTGTTTATATTGAACTATATTTGTCCGTTTTGGATCGTATTTCCAACGAAAAAAAGTGTATTTTATATATATATATATATATATATATATATATATATATATATTATGATATATATATTGTTAAAAATTATGCCAATTTTTATTTTTGTCCTTTTGTGAGTGAATTTTTCTATCTTTCTGAATATGGCTTTCCACCAGTAAGATATAAAGCAATTCGTCAAATGTTTTACTCTTCATATCCATTTGGCGAATTGCTTTATAACTTACCTGAAAGGTAGAAAGCCATATTCAGAAAGATAGAAAAATTCACTCGCAAAAAGACAAGAATAAAAATTGGCATAATTTTTAACAAAACATGTTTGAATGAAGGTCTGCTCCCAAAATACACACACACACACACACACACACACATATATATATATATATATATATATATATATATAGCTATATGATTGTAACATAAGTATTTAAAAATACCATGGGATTTATAACCGTAGTATACATTATATTTTTGAACCAAAAAAGTTAAATGATTTTTAGTTTTATGTATACGTTTTCATATTTTTAGTTGATAACTGTTAAACCACTTTTCATAAGAGAAACATACTTTCTCTGCTACGCTTATGTACACTTATTGAACAAGTGGATTCTTAGACCTAACCCAGAAGTTAGATTATGTGTCAAGGACTACAAATCTTGCTCCAGGATAGAAAAAACAAACCTGAATATTGGACCAATTGTTTGTGCTCCATAAATTTTGAACATAAAGATCATGTTGCTTTGTGTAGTTTGTCAAGCCGAATCTCTTTTTTGAATTTTCACTATTGGTAAAAAAGAAAATGTTATTTGGTTTTTTTCAATTTTAATACCTTGTTTACTCATTCAATGAGAATTGTTTTTTATGGAAGTGCTGAATATTTCTAATTTGCATACATAAAAGCTCCACATGTTTTAAGAAAAATTCGAACTTATTTAATAATTGATTCTCTTTATTTTTAAAGATCGTTAACATTACCAGGTTGAGTCATCTTGGCACCAAGGGCGTGACTCCTCTCAGGGTCAGAACATTTTATAAGTCCTTTACAAAAAATCTGGGAATTTCACTGAAATTTTATCCTCTAATGCTAAGTTTTAACTGCAGTACTTTCTGAAACTGGGCCATACCAGATTTCAATCTTTTGAATAAACATCTATCTGGACAAGTTTTTTTGTAAGTAACTTTGCTTTAACTATTGTTTTAAAATTATTTTCCGAACACATCAGCTTACACAGTATTATGAAGGAAAATTAGTGGAAAAAGAAAAGGAGGAGTTACTTTAATTGCAATATTATATCACTTGTGAATTTTAAAAGTATTTGAGGAAATGGTGTCAGTAAAAAAAAATATTAGCCTCTGCTATAGGCTGCTTCGGGTAAGTCACGTATACATGTCATAACAACATGAAAATTATAAATGAAGGAATTTAACAAACTTGTAGCTTTTGAAATATTAAAGCATTTGAAGACTTCACCTACCAAGAATATCTCCTTTTTGCACTTGACGTGTACAGAAAATATTTTATTAATCCAGTGGATTATTACTCCACGTATAATTTTATCAGCAACATAGTTTTAAGTAAATTATCTTTTTGGTATTTTGCTTTAAGTCAATAACACCTAAATTAGAAAACTTTACTTTCAGAAAAAGTAATTCAACCACTTTTTACCGAATATATCAAAAATATGGATTATAGATCTAACTTTTGCATTCGTTTTACTTAAATAAGTAAGTTGCTATTTCTTTTTCAAAGATTGCATTACCATTAAATAAAATTAAGAACATCTCAAGTGATATACACACAAATTTAAAATAAGTAAACATCTAAGTTGACTAATTTTTGCCACATTTGCCAATTAGATGAAACTATTTGTTAGGAAAACTAGTGAACGTCTGAAAAGTGCATCTCTTTATATAGCTGTGATTCAATGGAGAAATACACAATTTCAATTTGGAGCCAATGGTTTAGCAATTCGTATTGACAATCATGAACCAGAACACGCAAGTGACTAATAAGTTAGCAACGCTCATGGCAATACATCATTAATCAAACTATTAATAAAAATTTTGAAATCTAAATTAGCTGACAGAAGCTAAGTAGTTGATTATCATTTGCGAGAATCTCTAAAAATATTAAAAAAATAGTTAAATTATTATTAAAAGAACTATTAATATTCCTTCACAAGAATTATTTTTCATTTACTTGATTCAAGTAGGAAGCTATGGATTTATTGCTTAATTAATGATAATTAAACAATAACTTGTATAAGATTCTTTCTAATAATATATTAACAATTCTATGGAAAATACAAATATTATAATAATTTTATAAGTGCAAATATTATCAGTAACGATTTAATTTGTTTATCTGCGTTTTTAGTGCATTTTATGTTGAATGGGATGAATATTTATAAAAGTGAGATTACTTATTTTTTTCAAATTGGCAGTGTTTCGATTGATTATTGATTGCTATTTTAGGTGTTGAAGAAATATTCTGCAATAATCCAATCATTATGACTTATATTAGTTTTACTCTTCAGATAACTACAGTTTTACGCCGACAGATAACTGCAGTCATAATTCAACAGTTGCCTTTTTGATGTTTTATTGTTTCGTGCAATATTCCAATTTACACAGGTATAACAATGCAAAATGGACTAAATTACATAAAATATTTCAATTAAAGAATGACTAGAAGAGATGGAAGTGCTGTGAAAACTCATTTTGACATGTAGGGCCAAAAAGTACATGTCCCACGCATATATTTTCAACATACAATAGCCTTTTCCCACAACAATGAAATATATTTGCTAAATTCATATAACTTACAAGCTGTTATATAATACACAACACCCACCAACACACAACAACCCTTCCTGTCCTTATTCTTACTGAGAAAGGTTTGTGTCACCATCCATTGGTGGAATTAAAAACTATAAAATAAGTACTAGTAAGTGCCAAGAATTATAGTTTTCTAAAAGGATGTATATAACCATAAATGACAAGATAACTTTTACTCTTTTGATGTATTACTATCTGAAATGAATTATGTGCATTTTTGATTGATAGGTTGTTTCTAATGTATTCTGATTTACTCCAAGTTTACAATACATGGTTTACTCCAAAAACTTAACAATACAGCCCTGACAAAACAGGTATTTAAAACAAAAAAAAAACATGAAATTAATTATTACTTTTTGTTGTTGACCAGTGCAAGGTCAGGACAGGCTAACAGTTTGTTGCGATAAAATCACAAAATATCTTTTTCCTTAAGACTTAAGGGAATGTCAAAGTGAGGTGACCTATCAGTAAGACAACCGGAAGTTTCAAGTCATAACCACAAGAGCAGACATATGCATGCTACCAATGTAGCTCTGATGCATCCTAGTCAAAAAAAATTATTAATTGTAGTTAAATATTTCTCTGATAATAAGAAACCTCACGTCTGGAGTTGCAACGAATTCATTAAAGTCTGAAATGTTCAAAATATTTCTCTGATAATAAGAAACCTCATGTCTGGAGTTGCAACGAATTCATTAAAGTCTGAAATGTTCAAAATATTTCTCTGATAATAAGAAACCTCATGTCTGGAGTTGCAACGGATTCATTAAAGTCTGAAATGTTCAAAATATTTCTCTGATAATAAGAAACCTCATGTCTGGAGTTGCAACGAATTCATTAAAGTCTTAAATGTTCAAAATATTTCTCTGATAATAAGAAACCTCACGTCTGGAGTTGCAACGAATTCATTAAAGTCTGAAATGTTCAAAATATTTCTCTGATAATAAGAAACCTCATGTCTGGAGTTGCAACGAATTCATTAAAGTCTGAAATGTTCAAAATATTTCTCTGATAATAAGAAACCTCATGTCTGGAGTTGCAACGAATTCATTAAAGTCTGAAATGTTCAAAATATTTCTCTGATAATAAGAAACCTCATGTCTGGAGTTGCAACGAATTCATTAAAGTCTGAAATGTTCAAAATATTTCTCTGATAATAAGAAACCTCACGTCTGGAGTTGCAACGAATTCATTAAAGTCTGAAATGTTCAAAATATTTCTCTTATTTTTATACAGTGAGTCGTACGCTTACGAAAACATGATGGTGTTTACTGTTTTTTTTTTCACGTAAATAAAGTAAGAAAAATAATATTTAACAGAACAAAACGAAAGTAATTTCGGTTTAATGTAACAAAATTATGGCATTGTAAACTTGTGTTAAAAATAAATATCTATTAATGTATATCATTAATTATTTGAAGATTACAGGTATATATGTTATTATTTAAAGGATATATTTATGAATAAATATATTCTATCTATGAGTTTCTGAAAAGGAAACAAAAACTGTAAAAAAAATCAATTTATTTAGAGGCTATTGATATCACCTGAATATAGACATTCTTTGAAGATGTTTCGTTTTGTTCTTTCAGATTACTTAATTAAAAATGTTTATCTGTGTTTTAATACTGAAGTTGAAAAACTGAGTTGAAGTGGTAATTTTCAAAGAATGCAATGAGGCTTAAACTTGCTATGAACACAGTGCAAAATTATTTTAATCAGATATTATTTGATATTATGCATTCAAGGGAAATATGTTTTGGTCTGATAAAGCTTTGTATTTTTTTTTAATTTTTGTTCCTTAAATTTACAGTCACACATATGCTCCTACATTTTCTTTAGGGACCGTAAGTCCATTGATTACTGATTTGAGAAAACCCATTCGGTTTAATGTAACATGTACTCAATTTTTCCTTCATCGCTTCAACAAGAGGCTAACAAAGCTTACTTCTGTTAAGTGCATCTACCGAAATCTTACTCTCAGTGCGGTTCACAATATTTTTTTAGTGATATCTAAACTATTGTGTTGCAGTCATTGCAGTCCTTTAAACAGAATTATAATCAACTTGATTATTAGAATAGGTTGTTGGAAGCTTTAACTTATTCTCACAAATTTACTTATTTTAACTTTCCATAGAAGTATCATTTCTTAGAATACATTCATAAAACAGAAGAAGTATACAATTCCATTTTATCTGTAATCTTACCATTAAATGCTTAGCTTCATATTTGTGTTCTTAGTTACTTTTTTGGCTTCAATAATTTTTATAAAACTAACAGTACGGAAAAATGGGAGTATAAACAACATTTTTTTTCAAAATGATTCCTTTTGAAGTGTTTTCCTTTCATGTTTTATTAATTATTAGTTGGATTGTATAACTTGAGAAAGAGCACTACCATTTAATAACCGGCCGTTTATATAAAAAAAAACAACTTTTTTATTTAGAAACTTCTTTCATTTTCCCAAAGCCAGTATATCTTTTCCAGACAGATAGAAATAAGTTCCTGGAAGTTTTAAGAAAACAATTGTTTAGCTTATTGATGCCTCAACTTTTTAGCAAGTATTTGTAATTTTAATCATGATTCCTTCTCGGAAATATAAATAATTTACAGTCATATAATAAATTATTTATATATTCAAAATTATGAGTACCTGTCAGCCAGTTAGTTTTGCAAACATTTATTCATTTATTATCTGGGTGACAGAATATTTGATAAGCCCCTTTTACAATAATACTGTCATTAGTAAGAAGAAAACTGAGGCATACTTTCTTATATATTACAAAAGTATAGAATTGATAGCTAATAAATAACTAATCAAGAAGCTTTTCCTCATAGTATTTCATATTAAAATAAGTCATTGTTTTTTATTTTATTCATGCGAATTTTACAAAAGTTGTAATTCACCAGTACTCTTTGTGTTATAATCTAAAATGGGGGAAAAATTTTCATTACTCTTTTTCAACTTGTGCCAAATTTTAGAGAGTTTTATTTATCCCACATCAGTGTTTGCTTTTTTTTTTCCGTTGCTTTTACATAGAAACTTGTCACTTGTTTGCTGTTTGTACAAAAGGTTTCATGTTAAAATCTTCGAGATGACTGTTGTTTTTTATCTGTTCGGTGGAAAATCTTTCTCATGCCGTTTCTAAAAGATCAAGCAGTCTGCTGTTCCGTGACAGGCACTAGTCTTAATAAACATTAATATATGACGTAAACTTTATTATTAATAATAATAAGTTTTAATTAACTTGAACAAATGCATGAAGAAAGTGGAATATTTTTAATTTTGTTTGAATTAGGAAACTTTGGAAATTGTTGGAAAATATTGTTTTTTCTGAATGATTCAGATTTAATAACGAAAGAATAGTTCTTTCGATTTATAAGAGAGAATATTTGTACTGCTATTAACGATGCTATTTTGAAAATAAAACTCTAAATAAATGATCAGATGAAAAACCGAAACTATAAAGTTGATTTGTAATATTTTTTAAAAATAGAACCAATGAAGTCAATAAATGAAAAAATGTGAGAAAGACATGTACTTTGTTGCGTTATTATAACGCACAGTAATTCATAGGTACTTAATTATACTGCCTATTCTTTTAACTGTTACTTCAAAAGTTTATAGCAATATATTATATAAACAATAAAATATAGAGTGCTAATAATAAAATAAATGTAATTTAACATAAATCAGATGAGTTGGGAATGCATAAATTCATAGTTTGATTGTTATATAAACAGAAAAATATGGTTTTACCTATTACGAAAACATGATGGTGTTTACTGTTTTTTCCACGTAAATAAAGTAAGATAAATAATATTTAACAGACCAAAACGAAAGTAATTTCGGTTTAATGTAACAAAATTATGGTATTGTAAACTTCAAAAAGTTTTTTTTAAAAATTGATAGAATATGATAAATAAGGATTTATTTTTATATTTTGTGAAACATATTTTAAGTGGTTTAAATGTTAATTTCACTATTTGAATTAAATATTTTAAAACAAATAAATACAAAATACATTTCATTAATAGAGTAACCAGCTATTAGAAGGCTCCAAGAAGAGCTTAGTTTGTAACTATGGCTGTTTGAAGGACTGACATTGTTCCCTAGGAGTTGAGGAGACCGCAGCGGATTTCAAGAAGAGAGGGACTGTCTTAGAGCCGTGATTTAGGGTATGCCTGAGTGGTTTGGAATTCTGCCTTCATTGATTAGTGACACGACGCCAAACACAGTCATGATAAACTCAGTACCACCTATCGAATATCTGGTTCAAACACAAAAGTCACTTGAGATGCCATATGATTCCTTTACCTCATCAAAAACGAGTTTTTTTAAAATAACTCTTACATGTTTATATGCAGTTCTATGAAAATAGTTATCCATACATAGCTATTCAACATGTCATTAACACTAATTCGACTCATTTGTAGCATCCAAAATGAGAATTCAGTACTTTATGATAAATTAACGTAGTGCTGAATATATGATTTGTATTACAAATTTGTCCAAAACGCACGCATAACATATAAATGAAACGTACATTCCTTTGTAGCTTCCTCCGTGATTGACAAACGACTTGTCGAAGTGACGTTTGTCCTAAACAGACTTGTCAAACGACTTTTCCGTTCACCAGACTTTGTCCTGGACTAGTGGTCGGCTTACCCCATCACACACGCCCAGCTCAAAAGATCCGAACGATCAAAACAATGCAGGAAGAAAGATATCATCTTCACTGAAAGTGAGTTTGAATCACAATTGTGGTTATTATTCCTTGTCATATTTCAGTTTGAGTTGGAATATTATCCTGCCGTTTTCGTCATACGGTGACTCATCAGCAACACGAAGTAGAGTTGGAACGATTGGATTTTGATAAAGGCTGTATCTACGTGTAGATGTAGGGTAGTGTACGACGTTTAAGTGTAGATATGTCTGTCTTTGATATATCTAAGGTTATGGATGAAAAAACCTATAAAGAGTTTGATAAGAAATAAACAAACAGACAAAAGCTGCAACTTTATTAAATTAGATTTAATTTAATTATGTTATAAATTAAATTATTTTAGGTGTATTAGGTTTATAAATTATGTTATAAACCTTTGAAAAAAAAATCATTTCCAATAATGTCCATAGATTGCTACTATAGTAATAACTTATCAAAACTAAAAATTATCACCTTGTAAATTTGAAACGTGTAATAAATAATTTGTTGAAAACAATATTTGTTATATTATTTTGGATACATGTTAATAAATAAAGCTGGTGTAATAGGGGCAAAGGTAGGAAATTTTGACTTTCCCTATTCCAGAACAGTTATTTATACTACTGAAAATGTTAGTCCAAAACATTCACATCACCTCCATTACCTATCAAATGTCAGCTAAACTACCAGAAATAAAGGAATTTTAATCAAAATAATGTGAACAATTTTCAAAGATTTTTTTATACTTATCCTCAAGCTTGTTGTTGTATCTCTGAGCTAACAAAACTTAAATATGAAATTTGGTGATAATAACTTTTAAGATGTTGAGGATAAATTTATCCAAAAGCATACTCCACAGATAATTTGTGAAACATATTTTATTGGACTCAAGATACTTCCAACATGTTTCACAGAAGGTGTGGGGTATATAAGATATGTACAGGTATAAGTAAATAAAGAGGCTGTTTTATTAGAGTATTAAGGCAAAATCCCTTCTCTCTTACATCAATTACCAATGAGAATGCTAATTGTTCTTGCCAATCAATACAGCCGAGATGATTTGATTGCCTCCCTGAGCTACTCCAAGTCACTTTGCCGTCACCGACACTCTAAAACTTCATCAGCTTTGATTATTACTAAGCAGAGACTAAATACAAAGCTGTCACTATTCAGCTGCAAGTAATGATGTCAGTAGTATGTAAACGGCTAATGTCACATCTTGTCTAATAGCTTCCCCCATCAACTCCACTAAATTAATTTATTTCCTCTATTTTATAATAAAATCATTAAATATCACAATTTAACAATCCATCTCAATTTTATATCACCGTAGAACCCAGATTAACTATCGTTAAGCGTTTAACTATCGTTATCTAATAGCTAACATTGTCATTAGAATTCATAGGATCCTTTATACGAGTATTTTATAGTACACTTTATTTTTATTGCCTCCTGTTTGCATAAATATCTTTTAACCGTAACAAGCAGTCTTCGTCAGAGTCAAAAATCCGATGTTTCTTTAGCTTTGACGATTACCGCTTGTTACGGTTGAAACATCTTTGTCTTTTTTTTTCACTTTTCATATTGTGGTTTGATCATTGATTGTTATTTCACGTGTTTATGTGAAATCTTGTTATATATATATATATATATGGTACATATATGAAACAAATCGGATAGAACACAGAAAGTCACTAAAGAACTCACTTTGAATTTCGACACCCGTCCTCATCAGGATACATATATATATATATATATATGTACAAATATCATTGAAAACCAAAGCGGCTTCAGTGTTGACAATCTATTTAAGAACATGTTCTTCTCTTCTAAACACTTTTCGGGGTTGCAAAGGCAACTGAAAAAGTTCAACACTGAAGCAGCTTTGGTTTTCAATGATATTTGTACATATATATATATATATATATATATATATATAGTACAAACGACATATATATATCCTGATATATATATATATATATATATATATAATCAGGATATATATATATTCTAATGTAGTGCAATCTGTTATTATGTGGTATTTACTCATTGTAGGGTAAAAATCTAATGAAATGGTCTCCACATATAAATATATATATATATATATATATATATATCCTGATGACGACAGATGTCGATATTTATATTTATATTGTTGATATTTATATAAAGAAAGATTTGATGATATATATTTTAAAAGAAATGGAAATGTATATACGAGTATAAGAGTCAGGCATATCAACAAAACAATAAATAGAAAAAAAGTTTCAAATTTGGTCTTCTTCAAGAGAAGAAATGTTTCATCTCAGTGACACTAACCTGCTAATACTATTAATTAAGTTTTATGAATAGTCTGAATACAGCTGCATGGTTTGGCAACAAAACATTGTTTAAATGATGGTATAGTTTACATGTTTACTAAGTCAGGGACAATGAATAAATTGACCAATGAAGCAGTGTTGCCATCATCATCATCAGTAGCAGAGACCTTGACTTGGGAATATTGTAATTTAATGGGAGTTTTAAAAGAACCCTGTTTTATGGTTCGAAGTTAAAAAAAAAAGACTGTGGAGAGAGTGTCAGGGGAATTGAAGACAACAACCAGTCTTTAGAAGAGACACGTTATTCATTGCTGGTAGAGTTTCTTTAGGTACTGAATGTTTAGTTGTCATGAAGCACCACGCTTTAATGTTGACTTTCTAAAAGACTCTTCTATATCTCCACAATAGAATGCCAACTCGAAAAATCTGCTGAAACCTCATGCGAATTTCATCTATTTCATTATAAATATATGCTATTTCAGAAAATAAATTAAACTTATTAAAAAAACTGAATAGATTATTTCGTATAATATTGCCTAGAAATAATTAATTGCAATAAGAACTAATGAATACTAATCAATATTAATCAATACTAATAACTGTCACATTAAAATTTTAAATCTATCCATTACCATTATATGAGCTCATCAAAAAATAATTAATTAACTTGAACATTCTAATATTCTGAAGGTTTTTCCTTTTAGAGTCAAAGGCACCGCTGGAATATTTCCTAATTTGTAAAGGTAGACACTTTGAAATCTGTCCATCAGATTAATCAATAGGGGTTAAATTTAATATTTAGTATCGAAATTTCACGACCTTCTGTTCTTGATAAATAACCGTATCAACTTAATAAGGGCCTTTTGAATGTTATTCATTTACCTTTAATAAATAACAAAATTTATTAATAATTATTTAAAAGTTAAATTTTAAAGTTATGACAAATAATGTACGCGAAGCGCGAAACACACATCATATGTAGCAATTAAAAAGCTATATAAAAAGTCATTAAAATCAACATTAATTACAAGATTTGTTTCCACATTGAAAGGAAAAAAAATTCGTAAATATGCTAATATATTATTAAGTTCCATATAGGAATTTAAGAAGGTTTTTTTTTTGTTAAAACTCGTTTTTATATTACTACTTTTGATTTTTTTATGTATGTTAAATTCACAATAAACACAAACACACACACACACACACACACATACACACCAACCCACAAACAATGTATTACTGATACAGATTGTTTATATTATTTCAAAATTCAGTAGGACCTAAAACATAAAAAGTTCAATCATTATCAGATTAACCCTGATGTCAAAGAGAATGTCGATAAATTCTACAATATCGCAGTCAGTACTACAAATGTACCACATAAACATGCTGAATTACTAAAATTTTATTTTCAAATTATAAGAACCTAGTTTGTACCAAATAGCATATCATAGGATGTTAGACATAATAAACTGACAAATAGACCTGTTTATTCACTGCCACTTTGTAGAGATGCATTGAAGTTAAATATTGGTAAAAAAAAAATTATTTCTTTAATAGTTTATTTTGAAGTAGCTAAGTGTGAAGAAGATTAAGAAAATACAGCGTTAACTGGACTAATATTTGGATTAAATAAATAAATTTGATTTTCTTCTCTTTCGGTGGTAAAACGGCTTTTCAACGTTTTTTAAATGAATCTTACTTTGTATTTCCTTTTTAGATGATTGCTTTGCAGCATTAGCAAATGAAGTGAAACAGGCACATAAAAAATATTCACAGTGCATTGATGTTTCCAGACATTCTTTGAACCACCAGAGCTAGAATTTCTTTGATATTTTATACACATGATGGCATACACCCTTTACGACCCTTTATGACGTCTTTGTAGTCATGACTCTGCAAGTTTATTATTACAATTTACCCAACAGTAAGTGACTTGAGAACTTTATTGGGATTGCTATGTTTTTACTTTACTATGAGTAAAATATAGTGACCATATCAAACATAAAATTTCTGATTCTTTTCACGGTATGATAGGTTTGTCTAAAAAAAAAATGATCTAATCGATCTATACGTTGCACCATTCTACAATGCTTAATATCAGATGCAGATTTTCTTATGTTTATGAATGACATTATTTTTGGGTAATATTGAAAATTGTGGGATAAAGTTCTTCGTCCTATAGAAGAGCTTCTATGTTTTTGACAAATATCTAACTTTTCACTATTATAGTCTAATAGTATATACCATTATTTTTAAAAATTTCAAGCTTCCAACTATACCATTTTACTTATACTGAAAAGTCAACTTTGAACTTGATTTGAGTAAACAAAAGTGGCTAACTACCAATATATTTATTCTCAATATACATATACAGCAACCTTATAACAGAGTTATAACTAATAACATAGCACGTGTGAAAAAATAACGCTTCTTTAGAGTAAATTGGATTTTATATGATTTTTGACTAAGGGGAAAAAAGTGATTTTTCAAAAATTCTAGCATGCGACAAAATTCCTGGTATAATAAGTTGATAGAACACCTATTAAGAAATTTTAAAAATAATAAATGAAATTCTCATACATCCTAAATTAAAACTTATCTGAAAACGACATTTTTTTGACAATTTTAGATAATAGCTTGTTAATGTTTTTAAAATAGTTAAAATGTTTTCAAGTTTTAGATGGGAAACTTTGTCTTAAATGTTCAATGTAGAAGGAGGCCAGATAAAGTATGTAAGTGATCCACTAGTTATTGGAACAAAAGTGATATTCTCTCGTGAGATTAATATCTTAATACGAAATTTATACTTGCGCTTTCTAAAATTGTTATTACTGCTGTAGTTATACTACAGATATTATAGGCATCATTGGTCTGACATCTCTATATATAAACTTCGTGAGTTTGTTTGTTTGTTCACCCATTGCTAACTAACAATCCAATCTTGCGTGTTCGCCGATGACAGTAGTGCAAACGTATTATATATAATGTAACAAAAAAAATTTTTTTCTAATTTAATATTTGCATAATATAAACAGTGGTAATAAACTAAAGGCATGGAGCCAAGGTGACTAGCTTGCGTGATCGCCGATGACAGTAGCACAAATATATTAAAAATAAAGTAACAAAAAAATTTTTGAATATAAAATTTGCGAAATATGAACACTTGTAATAAAATAAAGGCATAAAGCAAGAGTAGCTCACAGGTTTGCGTGCTCGTTGATGACAGTACTGCAAATGTATTATAAATAAATATAACAAATATATAATAAACTACTAGATTAGAGGTTAAAAATGAATAATTTTAGAAACAAACCTTAACACAACTGTCAGATAAAATAAGAATGTTCTAAGGTAATATTATAAAGACACATTCCTCTCATTAATGTTATTTTATGATAGGTAAATCAATTGGGTATTTCAATTTACATTTTTTGTTTATTTTAAATATATTTCATTGTCTATATAACTTGAATTGATATTTTATTTATTTATATGATAAAACAAATGATTTTTTTTACTTTTAAATAATTTTTATTTTGCTAAATATAATTACTGTGTATATATCTTAAATCATGTTAAGAATACTATATTAAAAGCTTGGGTCATACAGGGATCTGCTCCCTTGCTATAATTACAAGAAACAACAATTAAAATTATCCCTGTCAATTATGTTCAGTGAATGAATTTCAATACCTATTGTTATAATTTCTGAGTTCACAAAGGGTCACGGGTAGTCTAGTATGTTATATACCAAAGAGGTTTGATATTATGCTTGCTTATAGTAAAATTGAGTGGTGGCCACTCCAGATTGTTAATCATGTTTTCTGACAGAAATAGTTGACTAACTTTATAAACATACTATCTTCATTGAGCTAAAAATTAAAGTAAAAGGCACAAAAATTAGACAGTGAATTAGTTTTGAATTAAGCATTTTCAAAAAGGTAGGAAAGATTTAGGAAATCCAAGGTTTTCCTTCTCAACCCATATTTTACTTACGTACTAGTTGGTGGTTCTTTTTTTTTTTAAAAAAAAATTCCTTCGCTACTGACACTTTAACCTGACTTTGCTATCGTACTTTTTATAACAAACAAATTGTATAAAGAAAAACCTTCCTGTTTTTCTCTAAAAAATATACCGCAGCCTAAAAGTTACATGCTTTTGATAGGGAGCTCACTAGTATGGATTTTTTTCTTAAATATTTATAAAATATAATTTATTATAAATATCCTCAAATAACGTAGTTTTGTTCTAATTATCTACCATAAACATTTGTACAGAATCAAAAAAAGTGAAAGACGAATCCACATCGTGAGTCTGTTCCCATATAAATCACAATTACTTACTGAAGTTAAATATGTCAAAAGTACTGACAACTTTGTGGCAGACACACTGTCACGCTTGAAGTCTCTAGAATGTTATACAGACCTGTCGTGTGATCAAGTTACATAACTGCTAAATACAGACACCAAGTTATAGCAATTAAACAAAAATGGGCTTTCTAATAAAGTTTACAGACTTTTCAGCAGCAGTATACTTTTTGGAGAAAAACAGAAAGGATCCACCCTTCACTTTTTGTTACAAAAAGTAGCCGTAGAAAAGTCAGGTTTAAGTGGAGTAGCAAAGTGATTTTTTTTGTTTAAATAAAAGAATCAGCAACTAGTGTCAGAGTGAAATCTAGGTTGAGAAGGAAAACCTTGGATTTACCAAATCTTTCTAACGTTTTTGAAACTGCATAATTTTAAACTATTTCTCTGTCCAATTTTTGTTTATAAATTATGCCATTGAAAAAGATAAAACGTTGGCGTGATATTTTTATAGAGGAAATCATCAACTTTTCATTCTCAAGCAACTGAGAAAAACATTGTTTTGCACGAATTTTTACTTTGTGCACAAAATTATTACTCCCACCACCAAAGGATTAAAACATGGTTTCAGCAAGCACCACATGTCAACCAGTAGTCAAAAGCCTGTATAACATGCGAAAAAAAAGTTCAAAGCACACTTATCAGCTAACAACGTTACTAATTACTCATTTCATCCTGAAACAGGATCATCATTGCTAAAATAGTTTTTGCAAAACGATTAAATTTTAAATTCTTAGAAGTTGAACCTAAAGGAAGCCATTTCTGGAAAACACGTTTTAACCAAATAACAAACCAGCACGGGATTTCTAAAGCCAGCATCAGTCAATCATAAATCAAGACGTTAACATTTGTATACAAAGACCTAAATAAATGTTTAATGCTTTTCTCATAGTGGGTAGATTAAAAAACCACTCAATGCAACATATAAAGCCCAATTTTCGTCATTCAATGAAATGACAAATTTTTATCAAAATAAAAGAATATATCTAGATTGATGGTCTTTCGATTGATATCGTAATATTCGTCAAGAGATGGGAGAGGTGACACTCAAGCGAAGGGAGAGGACAATACGGGTCTCCAGTCAATGACACTCACAAATGATGCGATTAGTGGCGAATTCACGAATAGGGAGACAGTTCTAAATATATACCGCAACATTCAAACATGACATCTGTCGACATTCCCAGTATATTTCTTTCAGTTACTTATAACAGAAACCAATACTTAATAATTATTTACTATTAATCATTGCGTTTCAGTAATATTATATTGTTAATTTCATTCATTTGTTTTAACCTAAACTGTAAATTTTTTGTAGCTACCAAATTACTGCTGTAGCTGAGATTATAGATATCAAGTCATTAGCTAGAGAAAGTTTATTAAATATAAAATATTTGAATAAACTCTCTTCATTGCTAACATGTGCAATTATTAACTTTATATTTCTAATTGTGAACTTTTTCTAAAATAATTGCCTTCATTTCTTTTACGTAATTAACCTAATGGATGTTCTCTAGAACAGTTGTGGTAAGCATAACTACTATCCTTACTGTATTTTTATCTTATTCAAGCTTTTTTTTTTTGAATGGTCTAAATTCAGTCAGAATTAAAACTTATTGAAGTGAATAAAATTTCAGTATCAAAACTTTATAAAGTACATTTAAAGTACACATTGCATTTTTACATCGCTTATCCTTCAGAACAATCCGCATATTTCCTCTTATGTGACTTGTTGTACCAGTTTATATGTTTATTCTTACCAAATTACATCATGATTGACAATTATTAAGTTTTATTTATCTCAATATTTACATTACTATAACTATTATTACATTTTTACTATAACTTAGGTTACATTTTTCCTTTACTGTAAGTAATGTATAGTCATCCTGAAAACATTTCATATCGAGATTTTGATCGAATTACAGGATCTGAGGTCCTCAAAGTAGTTTTATGACATTTTCTTAATGTTTATGTATGTGAGTGGGTATGTATCCAAAAGTTTGTGTCCACACCACAGTCCAGAAACTTTGATGGTCAAAATGATATTTTACACAAAACTGGGTCTCATAATGTAGATGAACTCTATTTTTGGCAGAAATTATGCACGATGAGAAAGCCAGCTTTCTGGCCAAAATACGTAAATAGACATTTTGTTCTCCTAAACTACTAACTCTAGTGACTTGAAATTTTGGCATTATCTTAAAATTTACAAAAAAAAAGATACAATTTTCAGATTTTTAAAACAACTGAAAATATTTTTTTTACAAATAAAATTTAAAATATTTGCTCATGATTCAATCTGAAACCTTGTGAAGATGATACAGGTCATAACATTTGTCAGCTCAAATAAAATTATAACTTAAAGTAAAGCATTATATGTGGAATAATTTGAGGTATTTTTTTTTAAATTACATAAATTAAAAGGCCGTTAAGGGAAATTTTATGTTTTCATAAAATGTTTTTTGACACTAAATGACTCCTTATGGAACAATAAAATTTTACTACAAAATAATATATAAAATTAGCAATTAATAAAAAAGAAATTGTAAATTTTTTATTAACGCAAAGAGAAAAAAAGTTATAAAATTGAATATTTATCCTGAACTAATAAATAGATCACCTGCTATGTTATCCTATTTGTTTAAATTTATTTACAATGTCTATATTGGCTTAGACAAGGTAGTAATCGAGTGGTTAAGCGCCTCTAATAGCCTCTAACACTCAACTCCGACTTTCGGCCTTCACGAGGATACCCTGTTAACGTGCTATATGCAGGAACAAACGAAAGAGGAGGAGAAGGTGATCAGGGGCTGGGCCTGACCACCTTCGTTTCACATCCTTCTAAATCCCCAAATCCCCTCCATTTATCCCAGCACCAATCTAAGGTGTTATGTGATCCGTGCCGAAGGATGGATGATACAGGGGTTACTGTATTATGAACGGAGCCTGAAGGGAACCAGGCGACCCACTTAAGAAGAAACACCGTTGCACCTGCTGACTGGCTGTAAGGAAACTTTGCTTCACAGAGGTAGGTGCTTCGGAACACTCAACAAACCATAGAAAAACTTTTACCGCTGGAACCAGCAACAGTGCTGAGCTTCTTAGAGGCATTGAAGCTAACTGCTGGGATACTTTAGTGCAAAAGAGGAGAAGTACAATAGCTTTTTTTTGAAACGCAGTGCTATAGTCACCCTCAAATAATAATTAAAAACAAATTAAAATTGAATTAGACATTTTTTAAGTAAATCGACTGAAACAAAATGGATGTTCAGAGGTTTAAATGAAATGATTTAATGGCTTAATATAAGATTCAAGAAGAATAAAATTCTTACACATAAAAAGCAATGCCAATCAAATATATATCGACTGATGCTTTCCATGGTATTACATATATAACCAAAAAAATGCTCTAATTCATCTGTAGGTCGCACCCTTGAAGAAAACTTATAATCAGATGTATATTTTCTTATGTTTACGAATCGTATTATCTTCGGGTAAATTGTTGTATGGGTAAAGGACTCTGTCGTTCTATAACAACACGGATATTAATTTTAAGCTGATTTCTCGGTGATATTTTTTGATATATTTCTGATATTTTTCAAACAAAATAGGAATATTTTTAGGTCTTAAAAGGCAAAGTTTGGTTTAAATTTTTAATATGAGGAGGTCATATAAATGACATCGAATATAACAGATCCGATGGAGATGTCATTTTACAGATGGCCATGTAATACATCCACTAACTATAGGAACAAAAGACATGTTCTCCTATAGGAGATTATTTTGTTACATAAAATCTTCACTTTTGGTTTACAAAAGTATTATTACTGCTGTGGCAATGCTCTTCATATTATATGCATCACTTATGTGACATACAAAAATAAGCCCGTATATTGATAACTGGATCAATCACTGTCTGTACTACCTCCAAGAATGAAAGACTAATAAACATCTCCCCTTTAGACATTTATATGAAAAATTAATGATTTTATGTTTATTTTATAAAATACAGAGACCTCACTAGGGGATTAAATATCAAAAAAATTAAAATAATGAAATATTGATTGTTGGCTTAAGTGTGGGTTAGATAAAACACCACTGCAGATTATTTTAGACATGGCTTCGATTTGAACACATATGATCACCAAGAATGAATGCATTCTGATTTTAATAAAAGGATTTTACTCTCGTATAATGACTTGTCATGAATTAATAACGTAAGTTTATGAATAATTTAATTTGTCTGTCAGTAGCTGGAAAAATTGAAATAGCTGTGAATGAGTTAGTAAGTAATCTGGAAATGTTTGGAACCATACAAACATCTTACAGTCTCAAGCATATTTACACTACACACTTCAGTATTCAAACAAGTTGAACTGAGAATGAAAAAGGCATACAAGCTGCCGAGAACAACCCGATCAATATAGTTTAAGAAAAACATACCAAATTAACCCAAATTTATAAAAAATACTGTATGCTCAAAAGGAGAATTTTAAAAATATACATAGAACATATATTTCATATTTATCTACTTAACTATTAGAAATGAAAGCTGTATTTGACATCATAAGAATATTGCAGACTCTCTGTGCTGAAGAGATAGAAATCTTTGATAAAATTATAGCTGAATGCGAGACAATCCCCTTAAACAAGATAAAGATTTTTGTCCAATCTTATCCAAAACAATAGAAATAAGGAATACTTCTATATGCACAATTATATGGGCCATTAAAGAGCTTAAAACGTGAAGTTGGATTAACTTTTAACGACGGCAAATATGGCCGTGGAGCGTACGAGTGCAATGAAATGATCAAAGGCACATGTAAAAAGAAAGATAAATAATTTATTTAAATAATGTATAACCACAAAATAATTAGAGAAATAAATTTGTAGTGGCCTTTTATCAAAATTTAGAGTAAACATTAAAATCGTTTGTAACTAAACGATTATCTCGACTTTCTTACTTCACTATAAGTAAAGTAGAGTAATCATGAAAAAATTCGATTTTGAGAATTTGTTGGATTTACATATTTTGAGGTCTCCATAGTCGTTTTAAGACTTTTTTTCTTTTGATGATGACTGTATGTTTGATGAATCAAATTCATATTTTGCACAAAAGTAGACCTCATAGTGTCTACACTACTATACTACACTAATGTTTAGGAGCAATTATGAATGATATGAATTATGAAAAAATAACTTTTTTGGCCAAAATGAGTTATTAGAATTTTTTTTTCTAACATACTAACTTTAGACTATTGAAAATCTTGAATTAATTTAGAAACTACAAAAGCAATAACTGAAAAAAAACCTCAGATTTTTAAAACTATGTACTAGAAATTTTTTTTTTTTAATGAAATGTAAACATTGTGACATACGGTTCAAACTGAAATCTTCTGAGAACTACACAAATCATAGTGTTTAACAGATCAAAATTAATTTATTTCTAAAAATACAGCATTATATGGGCGATGAGTTGAGCAAACTTTTTTAAAAATTTTCTCCAGATAGCAAAAGAGAGTTATAGTACAATTTCTGTTTTCATAAAGAAAATTTTGACGCTAAACAGATCAGCAGAATAAAATAAAATATTGTAAAACATTTTTCAAAATATTAGCAATTTACAAAAAAATTCATGATATTTCAATTACCGCAAAGAAAAAGAGATATATAAAAACTGATTATTCATTAATGGATCACCTGCTATAACTTTTTGATTTGTTTACATTTATTTACATTGTTGATAGAAATTTATAAGTATTACATATAACAATTTATAGCAATTTTTTCAGTGAATCAACAGGGATAAAATTTATGTATAGAGGTTCAATGAAAAAATTTGGAATGATTTAATGACTTAATATGGAATGAAACGAGAATAAAATTGTATTGTAAGGAGAATAAATCAACTCCAATCAAACATATAATTTCTATTATTTCCATGGTATCATGGATTTGTGTAACATAATACCCTAATTAATCTATATGCTAGACTTTGAACAGAATATAATATCGGATGTTGTGTTATCGGATTGTGTTTATCAAGAAAATTATGTTTAGGGAATATTGAAGTTTGAGGAATAAATTTTTTAGTTCTATATTACAAAATAGCTAATAATATTTTGTAAGTCAATTATGCCTCATACTTTACCATCATAAGGTTAACAAATTTTTTGAGTATCTTAAGAAACAGAAAGAGGCTAACATTGATTTTTAATCATGATTCAATACTTATCTTAGAATGAAACAGAAAGGTGACAAGTAAGGAGTTATAATAGAATAGGCACTAACTTTTAGAAGTAGAGATGTAAACGAAGCAATTGTTTTTCAAGCCAATCTTTTTACCTGGCCTTATTAAGGCGATGAATCCAATTAAAACTTAAACCTCTCTCTGAATGAATTCCTGCCAAGTTCATGAATATCAAGGATGACCTTGTGTCTCCTGAAATCGAGACCCACTTGCCATCAAGTGGCTAACTAAATTCTTTAGTGTCTCACCCACTTCAGATTACTTTTTCAATTAATTCACAATTGTTTAAAAAAATAGAAGAGCACACCCATTTAATAAATTGTCTTTACAATTTCAATTAGGAAAGAGAAATGAGAATATTATAGCATTTTTTTGAGGTTATATATATATTTTGAGCAGTTTATTTTTTTGAGTTTCTCTTTTGGGTTTTATCATTCCATTTACTCTGCTCCAGATTGTATTGTATTCATATAATATATATATATATATATATATATATATATATATATATATATATATTGAAGTTGGCAGCAGTTTCTGAGTTAACTACTTTCTTGCTGGTGTTCTCTAGGTTTTTGACTACAGGTGATTTACAGGTATTTTCCATAGGAGTACTGGTAACGACATGAAAAAATATAAAGTATAACGCTAAACATTATATTTTTTTCATGTCGTTACCAGAACTCCATGGAAAATACCTGTAAATCACCGCAAACGCGCCAGAAAACTATAGAACATCAGCAAGAAAGTAGTCAACGGAGAAGCTGCTGCCAACTTCAACAATATTTGTTTGAGAGAAGACCTGCTGCCATCATACACCAATATATATATATATATATATACACGAGTTTGAACTCGTATTGTGTCCAGTTTGGATCGTATTTCGTTTTATCAGTGAATATATATATATATATATACGATAAGTTTAAATACCTGTGCAACAACAAATTTATTCCAATAAAATCACAGCAATAAATTTCTATTTGATTAAAGTTGGCCATCAACAAAAAGAAAATTTGTTCAAGTCAGACAGAGTATTTTCCCCTTTCTGAGTATTTTATCAAGTTAAACGATTTTCATATTTTCTTTACAATTGATACTTTTATCAATTTACACAGCTACATTTTGTGGCCGTCGTCAACTCACAGTAGGTAGCACTAGAGGAGGAGGACAAACATTAATATAGTTATAATATTGAAACTAAATCACTGAAGTTATATTGCTTCCATTCGTTTTCTTAAAATTAAGAATTTCGTAACACTAAAACATTAATTTCAATTCTGATCAATATCTGACGTTTTATGTAACTTTTGCCTGCTGCATAAGTAATTATGCATGCAGTCAAGTGTAAAGACTGTGAACTAGTTTATAATGAAGAAACAGGTTTATGAACTGTTTAATAACAGAGCCATTGTTGTGGCTTCTTGAATACTCCATGAGGGTAAATAAATACGAAATACACTGGCAGCACATAGTATTATTGCAGGCTATAATTTTATTTGACCCAAACAAAATGTATAGCTAGACATCAAGATCAAGATGAAGAAAAAAAAATATGTGAAATGCTATACAGTAAACTAAGGTAGTCAACCCTTACGTATAGAAATTATAACGCTGCTTTAAATATGAATGATTTAGGTTATTTAAGTAAATTCTGCTTTGATTGTCTGCATTATTATGACAAATTTGATGTTATGCTGTAAAAATTAGCTCTGTTGGTTTATATCATTGTTCAATATAGCGGTTTTGTTAATGTAATAGTTGTGATAGCTACTATTCCCAAAATTATTCACTTTTGCTATATTAAACCTCTAACATAATACTTCAATGTTTGTTTCATGTTAGAATGTCATGTATTTACAAGTTTTTTTCATTTCTTTGTCCAAAATATTTGTAACATTCCATATGCCTGTATGCTATGCCTATATATACCTATGTAGTATATGCCTAAATACCTATATACTATAAGCGTGTGGAATATTCTTATATGCATATGGTATATGTCTATATACTATGCCTTACTTCTATTTTATACACCTTACATATGTTTAGTTGTTATTTATTATTCAGTGTTTTTTTTTTAATTTAAATAAAACCAAATGCCTACTTTGAAAGTTTGATTTAAACCAACAAAAATGACAGATTTTCAAGAAATATATATAGTTGGAAATATTTGTAAATTTTGATACCAGTCCTTCCTTGACACAAACATTATTAAAAATGACACCAAATTTAGCTGATACCTGTTTCTTAACAAGTTTCTCAATTTTTCTAAATAACGAGCGTGTTATCTAGAAAAATTGAGAAACTTGTTAAGAAACAGGTATCAGCTAAATTTGGTGTCATTTTTAATAAAGTTGTATATATATATAATTATTGATGAACATGACTGAATATCTTCTGTCAATAAGTTCCTTCTCATTAGCTTCTAATTTTTCGTTGTTGGCTTGCAGTCTTTGAAGACCTCATTTTCTACATGGTACATGTAAAAATTTGCTTCGGTCACACATAAAGGTGACTCCATTGCAACGCCATCCACCTGGCAGTACAGGCGTTGCCTTACATAGCTTATTCATCTATGTCACTGAAAGAAGATTTTGTCGTACAAGCGTAAAGCAATTTCTTCATTATGATTTTCTCTATCTCTGGAAGGGGCACGTTAGCGCGATTGTAGACTGCATTGAGGATGATGTCAATTGTAGTGCGCACAATTGCGCTTTAACGTAAAACGTTAGCGAAGAGTGAATCAACGTCCAGTGATGACGGTGATTCTGGTCTGGTGATAAGTAATATGTGCAGAAGGTCGTCAGTAGATATAAGTGTATATATTCATACTTATTCACATAAGTATGAATCAAAAGGCGTCGACAGGAATCAGTGATCACCTCAGCCGTTGTTATCACAACAAAAAATCAATATTCAGGCAAATTCAAATTAATGAGAAGAAACTCATCAATAATTATATATATATACAAATAAATAAGGTTTATAAATTATATAGGTTTATAAATAGGTTTATAAAAATAGGTTTATATTTATAAGGTTTATAAATAAGGTTTATTAATAAATAAATAATAAAATAAGGTTTTCCGGTCTTTTAGTTTCAAAAACCAACTTTCAAATGTCAAAAGTTTTGGTCTTATATAAAACCTTTCTCATTTATTCTGACAGAATAAAAATTACTTTTACGGGTCTCCAACCGTCTCTGAACCAGTGCGCTTGGTTTCTCTACCTTAACTCTCCTGCAGTCGGTTCAACCAAAAATTAGAGACTGTAAGTGTGTACTTTTAATTTTTCTATGCGTTTTTCTGCAAATTGAACTATACATATATATCTATCCCCAACTATATATATTTCTTGAAAATCTGTCATTTTTGTTGGTTTAAATCAAACTTTTAACTTTTAATAAACAAGAACTAAATGGACGTAAGGTATGTAGTAAGACATTATTTCGTAACACGAAATCTACACTTTCGCTTTTCAATAATGTTATTACTTATACTAATGTCGTTATTCTAATGTTATTATATGTATCAGTGGTCTGATGCATACAAAAATAAGCGTGTATATTGATAAGTGGATCAATCACTATCTGTACTACCTTCAGGAATGAAAGACTAATTTACATCTTCCATGTAGACATTTATATTATACTTAAATGGAAGATATATTATAAACCCAAGAAGATTGATATTACGTTTTCTTAGAGTAAAGTAGAGTGTAGGCCTCTCCAGAATTTTTATTGTGCAACCATCAGGAAGATAGATGTGAGTCACTCCGAAGAGCTCCGGAGTCGTTATCTGTCGTCGGAGCGGCTGACATATATTTTTCTGGTGACGAAGCAGTCGAAATATAGTAGTGAGTTACTGTGATTTCTTTTTAATGTGTTCTTTTTGTAATTCCAGTTTATATATATACCTTATAAACGAAAAACATTCTGGCAGAACAGATAACACTTAAAAAGTGACGCATAGAAAGAAACATAAAAAGTGCCTCTTTGTTATGTTTCTTTCTATGTGTCACATAGAAATATGTCACATACAGATTATTTTAAGTATATATAAATATATGTATGAGTTGCAGTTTGCTTCTCAACGCAAAGTACTTCGTACTTCTTCTTGATGACAATGAATATCGAAATATGGAAGTGAGTTCTGTAGTGACTTTCTCGGTTCTTTCTCATGTATTAATGTGTATAAATATAATGCGTATGTTATATATTGTTATATATATATATATATATATATATATATATATAATACAAGATTTCACATAAACACCTGAAATAAAAATCAATGATCAAATCACAATATGAAATGGGGAAAAAAGTCGAAGATCTTTCAACTCTAACAAGCGGTCTTCATCAGAGTCAAAATGGATCCACCTCCCACGAGACAAATGAGAGTTCTTATTTATTACCTATCTATATATGTATATACTATCTATACCTATTTTTTTTTCTTTGTATTGATAGGAACCATTTACTAGCATGTAGTAACTCGTTGGTGAACTCATTTACTTATGCGTGATGCAAATTAAAATGAGTGATTGCATAAGCTGCAAATTGAAAATAATTTAATTATATGCACTTTACATATTTGTATTAAAGGAAGGTTAATTGATCAGAAACAGGCAAAAGATAGATATTTGGCACATTTTAGAAACCCAGTTACATTATATTTTGAACTAAGGATATGGCCGATCTAACTGCATTTAATAAACCTTAAAAAAAAAGTAAACAATAGAAAAATAGCTTTGGCAATCAATATTTCGAAATTAACTTATATTAAAAAGTTAAATAGAAATAAACACATAAACTACTGTTATAATAATAGAAATGACACTAAGATCTTTCAGTCATAACAGGAATGAAATCAATTCTTTATGTAATTCACTTTTACATAAAGTGAAGTCAAGATTAACCTTGAGGAAAGGTCTCAGGCTCTTTTCTGAATTTATTGCTGTACTTTATATGTTTCATTTATATAGTATATGTATCACAAAACTCACAATAAATAAAATATTTCGCTGCTATCTGTTTTGTAAGAAGTTTCTTTTTCCTATAAAATCAATTCATTACTTTGTCTATCCAATGAACGATTTCAAATTTATTAATTTTCATAGTGATGATCCTTGATGATTCCATTACGGCATGAATGAGTCCTTCCATGTCGGTTTTATACCAGTAAACGAGAGAAATGAAATCTTACTTAACAAAACATTATCAAATACAACTTGGTGTCTTAATGCCTACAGTAAATAACCCCACCATTACAACGATGGAGCAATCGTAGCAGTAGGACATACAAAAGATGTCAATCTTTCTTACTTCTATTGCTTAATGTATCTATACCAAATATTAAAAAATATTAACTATTAATGACGACTTCATTCTTAAATAATTGTTATTTTTTCCTCATATTTTCTCATGTAATTTCAAATCTGTTATTCTCAAACATTTAATATAACATGCAAACAGAAGTATTCTTTAACTAATCTTCTAAAACATTTTTTGAGCATTGAAGTAAGTAATCGTGCTGAGAATTAAAAATAAATATAAATTTAGGATGAATACAATTAAAGAAAGAAGTATTGAAATTCAATTTATTACTCTAAAATTTACTGAAATAATGGATTATTTTTTTAATTTCATTTGCATTTTAGACTAAACAATTTATAAAGATAATATAACTATAACCATCTGACATAGCTCGTAAGTTATTGATGGAGTCGTCCACCGTTGAGACCGACGAGGCAGGTCAGAAGTTTGTAAGGATATTATATTTACTAACCTTACTAATACTAACAATATGCATGTATTTAGTTCTATAAAGAGTGATAACTTCAACTTAAAAGTGGAACTTTAAAGTAACTCAAGGCTCTTAGAGTATTATCAAGGCTAAATTAGATATTACAGACCAACACATGCAATTTTTTAAAGTCTAATTTTCATTAATTAAAAATTTTTTTAAATACCCATTAGCGTGTTTTGCAATTCAAAAATAACAATTTTCAATTGAAAAATACAAAATCAAGTACAAATGAATTTATGGTCATTTAATTATGGTCATTCAATTATGGTCATTTTTATTTTGTTCTATGTAATATAATAATAGCTTTTACTTAGAGTTTTATTATACTTGAATCTTTTTTGATTTTGTATTTACATGGTGCAATATAAATCGTTTTAATAATACTAATTTGTTTTTTCGTTCAATGGTAAAAACTCTATTATTACAGTAGTACTAGTTTTTGGTACTGGATTTTTATATGAAACAGAGTTACATAGTCTTCTATATTTCATTTTATTATGTTTTTTCATTTAATAATTTCTGTTTTATTCCATGTAGTTGTTTAATTTCTTTTAACTTACATCAAGTTGTGATGACTTGTCCTTTAGTTCTTCAATAAGCTAGTTTTTCTCTATTTTTATTAACACTCTTCCAAAAATATAACAGGAAAACAGTTGTAATGTTTATTAATTTACAAATGCAATGGGGATGTATGAAGAGAAAATGAAGGATTTGCGATGTTTCGGCAAGTAGAAGCCAGATCGAGTTTTGCACAACACGTTCGGAACTGGCCTACTGGCTGTCAAACTAACTTCCTTGTAGATCCACTTGGAGCGCTTATGTCGCACTATAAATAATCTCCAGTCACTAAATTTCAGCGACTCTTAATAATCATACACATATTCTACATTAAATTAAACTTCTCCTTGAATCGTCTATACCATTCCAAACGCAATATAATTACTTGTTGCCAGTAACATTAGTTCGTAATTGGGCATATTGGGTACTTATTGTTGGGTCCGTGCAGTAAATCAGTCAGGTTTCTTAAACTACTGTAAGGTCTTATTTACCATTAAATAGCCGAAAGCATTCGTGATATAATCTGATCTATGATAATAATCTATGATATAATCTATGGGAGTAGTAGAGATGTGGTACTTAATTACATATTCGATTTGTGTAGGTTACCATTTGATGGAGATAATATAATTTAATAGATAACATTATTGAAATAAATATATCTTTGGCGCTACACTTTTATAGTAAATTTTAGTTTAAATGATTCGTGTAAGTTTTTATTATTAATATCTTCAGTACGAATTATTTCAATTGATTCTTGGATACTGATGGTTATTAACATTATAAAAGAAATTTACTATTAGTTAAATACTTGAATTGAGAACTAAAATTCTAATCTAACAAATAGGTAACAACTCTAACAAATGAATAAAGGATGGAGTTGTATGCATGTTGGATGATTAAATTTCCTTATTATATCTGAAATTATCATAGTTTTATCATCCTATACAGAGAAGTGTATTATCGAATAAATACTTTTTAGGACTATAGGATAACTACAAATTAGATAAAAATTAGTTTGAGATTGTTTTGATGTAATATACGATCGTGTATTGCCCCAAAATTTGTAATATTACCCAAGAACAACATGACACATTTGTTTACAAAAGATTTTTTTATATTTCATAAGTGTCATTTAGATTTAGCAATCGGTGCAATTTGTAGAGTGACAAAAAAATATCAGATACTCTCACATATACACGTCCAGGTATCATCTTAAAAGAGTTGTACCATGGACTAGATGAGACTTCAAACATAAAGTGAGATCTCAAACATAAACATAATGTCATAAAATCCTCAAAGTTATTCATTTCATTATTTCTGTACTTCATTTACAACAAATTAAATATGAGCACACACTTTATGGAAACATATAGTTTAAAAGAAATACTTTGGCCATATCCCTTTTAGTTTGTTTATTAAAAAAAATTTCTTCATAGTCTATGACGACTGATACGGAATGATGATGACACTAAGGAAGATAAAAGTGAGTGTAAACTAATTCAATTCAACACCAACAGTACTGCATAAGTGTTAGCAAACATCATGTCTCTCAAAGAAGAACGCCATAGAAATCGTAAAACAGTTTGTTGGTAATAGAGTTACAAAAAACTTCCTGGGTAAACAAACACATATACAAACTCAAATTTTCAGGCAATCCCGTGCTTTCTTTCTCTTTTCCCCTGAAGACGGATTGCTCAAAAACTTGAGTTTATAAGTGTTTTTGTTAACTCTTTGTGTTACTCTTTTCAACTTAGAACTTATACTGTGTCCAGTTTGGATACTTTTTCCATTTTTTTGTTGAATATATATATATATACAAAACTAAAGTTTATCGGGCTCGGTCAGTTCTTCAAGTTTGCAATTTCAAACCTGAAGTACTGACCGGGTCCTGATAAACATTAGTTTTGTTTCTATTCCACGGTCAATAATTTTACAATATATTATATATATATATATAATTGTAAATAAATCAGAAAGCAAACAAAGTAATATATGTATATTATCAACCGGAAAACGATCCACAAAAAACAAGAAACGTTTTAGTGTATACTATAGATACAGAGTAAAAGGAACGAACACACTTACTGTCTCTAATTTTTGGTTCAAGCAAAAATTAGAAACTTCAAATGTGTTCATCCCTTTATTCTGTATCTATAGTTTACTTTAAAACGTATATTTACAAGTATGTATACATATCGCTTGAAAAGTTTAAAGTATTTTTATACTTTCAAAAAGTCTTTGTTTCAAATTAAAGAAATTTAGGGTGAGAAAACTGAGAATTGGTCATAAAGAAGTGGGTTGATGATATTTTGAAAACAATTTGGATGAATAAAATGTATTATAGTGTTCACTGAGCTGAACAAACCTACTTACACTTTCTAGCTAACTTCATTCAATCACAATCAATATCTGGTTACTGCTTACAGAATCCAAATATTTTAGAACTACAGAATGAGTTGTAATTAATATTGACCATTTAATTGAAAGTAACATTGGTTATTATTGACAGATTCCTTTAAAAAACAATTGCACTCTTCACATTAGAGTTATCATTTTTACGCTGTATTTAATATTTCTAGTACTAAAACATGCAATTAAAATACGCAATACCTTATTCCATAGAATGCTATGGGAGAATTATAGTTGGATAGAGTAGTATTTATAGCTTTGACTTAAAATTAAATATCATAAATTTTAGATTTCCTTTTCAAATAATAATGAAAAATTGACAAACTTCTACATAAGTTTTATAAATGTTAACAACGATTTGCAACAAAAAGCAGAGTATCATTATTGAAAATATAAACTATTTGGAAAATAAAATACTTTCTTTCTATTAAATAGGAAAAGTATGTCTTACGACAGTTTTAAAATGACACATTAAGGTAATGGATTCATTTCCTTTGTAATGGCTTAGTACTCGTATACTATGCAGATTTTACTACGTGTATTTCTCATAGTGCATTGTCTTTTCTCTTGATGATGACTATTTGGTAAAACGCTGCCCCTAATGTCCAGGCTCTATATGGGGAGACCCTTGAGGTTTACTTACTTCAGTTATTCCCAATACTAGCAGACGTGTCCGACTTTGACAAGTGTTTTACACAAAATCAGAGATGATATGTGATACTTCAAAATACTATTAGAAAACTTAGAATAGAAAAAAAATATTTATTAGCACAGTGTTAAGTAAGTGCCTCTGTATACACCACATTAGTTTTCTGTCCTTCAGGTGCATGGAAGAACAGAGAGCTGGAACCCAAGACTCTTGAGCAAGCAACATACAGTTGACCATGTGAGAAACTCTTGGTCTCACTCACATCAATCCTACTGTAGACAGAGTGTGGTCTTGCAACTTATTTAAGGTCATTGCAAAACAGACACTGACGGGAAATTGCAACAGTTTCAATTGAAAGAGACACTTTCTAGGCATCAAATCTTATGCGCGGTAAAAACACTGATTTCCCAGTACCATACCCAGTCATGATATCAGCCTCTATGACGTGTCTGTTTAAAGCACGAATTCGGAGTCATAACCCATTTTACATTTTTGATGCCCAAAAATTTGGAGCCGAAGGTTTATAACACATGATTGATGCCCTACTTTATGTTTTAAGTCATGAGGAGGCAGTCCAGGAGCAGTGACGGAGTCAAGAAATTTAATTCGATAATTAACTGCTTCGTCATCAATAATATAATCACTCTTTTTACTGATTTGTAAGCTCTCTCCTCAGTTTCATATAGTGCAAGAACTTGTTTATTGATTTTCCTGCCTGCTCTTTTGTAAGGATGACCATTGCTGTTTCACAAAGTCATTTATTTTGAATAGATGGCAGATCTTAAACTTCGGAAACACCTTGTCAATTATCTCTTGCTGGGAGTTCAAATGCAAATAAAACTGAAATCAACTAACAATACCTACTTGCTATACTTGTATATTTACAAAATAAACATGTCTGAGGAGTTTTGCCAAACACAAATCAAAACTCCATAACTTTGCTTCTACGTTGAATTTTCAATCCATTTAATGCTTACATTTTAAGCTAGACTTGCAAAAATTGACTCAAAGTTTCAGCTTGCTATATCTTATAGTAGCTGAGTTTGCTTGCGACAAATAATGTTGCGGACCAACCGACAAACCGTCAGACAGAAATTTCTAAGGGTGGACTCGGTTTCTCTAGTATATGAAACACAAAGATAACTTGAAATGAATCAATTCTAAGCAATATCCAGACATTTACATAGATATGACTAAACTCCACACCAGCACCATTGAGCTTCTTCCTCAGTGTACGATCCACCCAAGGTCCGTAGATACTTAAATAGTCAGACTTTGGGAGCCATGCGAAATTTATACATGCCAATTTATTATAACCATTAATATAGTACTCAAGCAACAGTATAGATATTCAGACTGGAATGTTGATATCCATTATATCTGCTACTAATATTATAGTCCTAAAAACTGTTTTAGCAATCATTGTACACTTGCAAATATTAATAATTGTCGTCATCATCAACATATTGGTTTTTTTATGGTTTAAACCGATCCTCTAGCTGATGAAAACTATAGATCATTCATCGCTGATTCTACAGATTCTACATTGGGAGTCCTAAGTTTTTCCTAACTCAAGTACATTTGGAGTAGGGATCATTAACGAGTACCTGACATCGTAGACGCTCGGGACCAACTGCTTAACGTCCTCTTCCAGGAACGACGTACTGAGATTTAGTCAACTCCCGCGTGAATAAATCGAGGTCCAGGTGGGGATTCGAACCCCGGACTACCAGCCCAGACGCGAGTATGTTAACCACTGAGCTAACCTGGTCCTCACCATAACTACTATAATCTTACATATCATCATAATTAATCATCATTAATATTATCATATACAGTCTTTACAGGATATTATCTTCAAAAACATCCCTATGATCTTAAGTATGATTGACTACACATATAGTATTGTCATTGAAATTATATTAGTGTTAAATAAAATATAATAACAATATTAGTTAACTAATTATAGAACAACAAAAGACAATATAAAATCTATATCTTACTGTGTTTGAAGCAATAATAAACTTTATTTTTGATAAAAGAAAGCAAAAAACGATGAAAAACAGCATTACAAGAGTAAAGTAAATAAATTAAAGTTCACCCCCTAAGGCTCTTCACAAAACGAAGGAGTGTTTTCGTTTAGGTAATCAAAAGACAAATACATTTAAGACGGTAAACTTACTAGAGCAAACAAAAGAACCACCCTTCTTGCATGTCGCAAATGTTGGCGAATTTTGCTGCACCAAGAGACAGCAGAAGTAATATTGGCAAGAGTTTTATAACAGCAGCATAACTTTACATTTAGGTAAAACGTATTCATTGAATTATTTAATTCCTTAACAATTCAAGTATCATTAAAAGAAGCTAAATTTTACACTAGTTGAGTTGATGTTAAGCAGTGTTTCTTTAACCTATGAGGAACGTTTTCCTCAAGTAAATAAAATGCTTAATACTTTCTGAAGTTATATTATGTTATTTACTTTTAATTCTCTGACAAGTTATAGCTTAATGAACAATCATTATCTTTATATGTATTTACATATAATACATAAATTAACAAGTAAACTGAAGGTTTAAATAAATAGATTAATATACTTACAGGCTCTTATTTTCGGTTTCACCATCAGAAAGAGAAAAGAGAGTGGAACACCTAGTGCAATCGGAAAGCAATAGTCCGGAACCGTTGAGAATAGCCAACAGAAGAGTTCCACACAATGTAAAACAGTTCAGTTCAGCCGAAATAAAGATAAGAATACTAAATACTATGAATCAATTTACAATATTTTTCAAAAACCTAAATAATTAAAAAAAAAAATCTGTAGTAGCCTGCAATCAACTTTACGATATGGAAACATAATATCAAACTTCTTGAGTATATAATGTTTAATGTTCCATTTAGCTATAATAAAAATGTCTAAATGTGATATGTTTATTAGTCTACTGCTAATTCATTCATGGAGGTAGTACAGACAGTGATTGATCCACTTATTAATATATACGAGTATCATTACTTTTATATATCACACCACTCATGCATATGATATAATTAGTATAACTATAGCAGCTGTAACATTTTTTAAAAGCAAAAGTGTAGATTTCGTGTTACGAAGTAATGCCTTACAGAAGATCACGGTTTTTGTTCCAATAGTAGTGGATCTCTTACACAGTTTACCAGACATCTTTCAACTTTGACTATTTAAAACAAATTTTCCCATTTAAAACTCAAAATATTCCCATTTTGCCAGAAAAATGTCAGAAACATTTAAGAAAAAATGTCTTCTTACGATAATTTTAAATTCAAGATGGATTATTACATTTATTATATTTCAACGAAAGTTTTCAATTTTGAATTATTATTTACATATTTGATCTTTTATAGAAGTATTTTATTGGGAATTCTGGCTTCCTAGTATTAAAAAAAAATCACTTTTCTTTCCTTTTGCAAAAAATTATACGTACCAATTCACTATGAGCGAGTGTTATCTTTTTCCTGCGTTCTGTACTGTTATATAGCATGGTTGCTGTTAATCTATGTTGAGAAAAACTATATTAGTAATTACCCAGTTTTACATACTCAAATCAAAGTCAAAGTCGGTTATTTAGTATAATTTCAAACTTTTATAGCAGGAAGCTTGAAACTTTTGAAAACAATAGATATAAACTCTTAGACTAGAATAATAGACTAGAAAAATGGATATTTGTCACTAAACATAACTCCCCTTTCTTGAAGAAAGAATCCATTCATCACACTTCAATATTACCCAAAGATACTATGATTTATAAACACAAAATAATTTACAACTGATACTAAGTTTTGTTCATAAGCACAATATGTAGTTTGGTTAGAGCATTTTGTGAGTCAAATTTATCATACTTTGGAAAGCAAAAGATATTTATGTTCATTGGTTGTGATTTCATTAATGTAAAAACAATGTTCCTCTTATATATCATGTAAGTCAATAAATAATTTTTTTTTATTTTATTTGTTTAAAGTCACAACAATGTAAGTGTTACATTACCAGTGACACTGATAACACAGATGTATGAGGGAAGAAACACAGGAGGGAAGAAGCAATCCAGTGACTACACTTCCTGGATAAATAATTAATTTGTTTTTATTAAAAACATCAAGTCAATGTAAGTAATGTAAAAAATAATAAATCCAACAAGTACAACAGGTGATCCATTAGTCAAGGATAAACAATCAGTTTTTATAGCTTCATTGCTCCTTGTTGTAATTAAGATTACATGAATATTATTTTTTAAAATTGCTAATTTTGTGTTATATTTTTTGGCAAATGTTATGATTTTTTAATAAGCCGTTTAGCGTGAAAAAAAAATTCTGAAAAAAGAAAATGTACTGCATTACCCCTTTGAAGAATGTAATTTTAAAAGAAATTATTTGAACTCATTTTTCCTAGAATGTTCTATTTTTAGGTATTGTTTCATTTTGATCCGACAAACGTTATAGCTTGTATCGCTCTCACAATATTTCAGATTGAATAATAAGTGAAAATTATTACAGTTTAGAAAAAAATATTGCCTGTTGTTTAGAAATGATAAATATATTTTTTGTTTATTGCATTTGTGACCTCAAAAATAATGCCGAAATTACTGACCGTAACGTGTCCACAAACTTTGGACACATATTCACCCACCCACCCACTCACCCACCCACGCACCCATTCACCCACCCACCCATACACAGACATAATCGAAAAACACATCATAAAACGACTTCGGAGACCTCAAGATATGGTATATAATTCCGTCAAAATCCTTTCACGATCTTAATTAAGAAGTGGGAGAAAATGTACACCTACACTGTAGAAAAATATTAAGCATTGCAGGTAAGTCGCTATTTTGTCTTTTCTTTTCATTCTTCTTCTATATCCTGCTTGCAATTTCAATCCTTTTGGTTTGAGTATCATAGAAATGGACTAGGCAGTAATAGCATAAATGAAGCCAAGGAGAAGCCATTGTTCGTAGTTGTAGAAACTTAAAAAAAAACGAGACTGAAGAAGTAGGAAACAGTACTAATAGAAGTCAAGAAGTGAAAAAAACTTGAAAGGATACCATACAATTATGGAAATGGAAAATACATTTATGCTGGCAGAAATGAGGGAGAAATTGATGGGAGCTGCAGGTGAATAGTCAGGCATGCTCTGTCTGGTTAAGTGTGCATGTTACTGTCGATCTGATTTGAGTACTAGTACGGCTTTTTGACCATGTCTGGTACTTTGTCACATATAGGGACATGGATTGGATGTTAAACACACCAAGCGAGTTGAAATAAAAAAATTACCAGTTGAAGCTATAACGGTGAGTGTAGATAGATTTTAGTATTGAACGAAAGAATAATTATTAAAATTCACAACAACACATTCTTCATATAACGCTTTATTTTAGGTCAGAGAATAGTTTTAGACTTACCTTTCTGGTTGACTCATAGTTTTACAACTACTGGGTGATTTACACTGGAAACATTGTCATCAACTCTGGACTATCATGGTTGTGATACTGAAAGGATCCAGAAAGGCCTCCACATGGAGGACCACTGAAAGGCTAAAGATAGAAGATTGCTGCTTTCATCGACGAATTACAGTCTATACGGATGTGAGTAAGTAAGGGTATTTATTAATAGTCTACAAGAGAGTAAAGCGGTCACAGCTGATATCATCAAATGGCTATTGACTGGGAAACAGAAATGTATTAATTCAAAAGCATATTATATTTAGGACTAAAGTTAGGGAGTTCAAGGAACGAGGAACTGAAGTGTTTGTAGGTGGACTGAATATGGAATAGTATGTAGGCGAACATTCTACTTGAGACTTGGAGGTAGCTAGCTGACCGAGAGTAACTGAACAGTCGTGATCAAACTGTAATCTTGTTAAAATTTAAGTTACAGATATTATATAATATTGTGGTGATAGCATTATTATACTTACCTTTCAATATGGTGGTTAAGAGATAGGGTTAGATTAAATTAATTGAATAAAATTAGGTCAATCACCCACTGGGTACATTAATTAAATCTCTTAATATTAAAGGTAAACTGAAAGTGTAAGCAAAACTGACTGAGTTTATCAAAAACTGTGTAAGATGGACCAAGATAACACATTGAAATAGAGTAAAGATGGAATGGAGAGAGAGAGGGAACAGTGTTGATAATAACTTCTCTAGACAGTTAACTGCCCACAAATATTCGCAAGTCCCTTAGAGTGTTGTATTATTCCATCAGCATGCATGAGACAAGCAACTTTGTGGAAGATTAATTTGAAATGAAAGTTAATGCTTGAACAATTCTAATTTGGTATAGTATTTAAGTTTGAAACCTACGGCCCGCCACTAATACACTTCAATTTAATACGTACTATTGTACAGCTCTAACAAAGAAACAAACTAATTAAAACATTTTTTAAAAAGTAATTACTAATTAAAAAGTAATTTTTTCTAATTGTTAACTAAGAAATTAATGTCCTTTAATTACTGCATTACATTTTGATGATTTTTTGTTCAAATTCTGATTCTGATTCTGAAAAATGTTTGTTTTAAAAGGAATCGTGATTCGCAAATCTCTCTTACATTATGTGTCACTATAGCAGTTTTCTGGAGAGATTTCCAGTTTTAAAGGGCCTATAATCTAAAAGAAATCGTAAAAATATACTAGAACGAAGTATATTTTTTTATATTATATTTAACGAGGCACTTTAAATACAAGCCTAGATAAATGAGAGAAGAAACGTGAGTGACAGACAGCCAGAATGAGGGAGAGCAAGACATATAGAAAGGAATGTGGTAGAGAAAAATTGAATGAGACAAAAATTGAATTTTAAATCAAAGTTTTAAATTTAATTCTGTTAATTTTAACCCCACAAATGAATTTTTTGACTACTTTTCTTTTAACAGTACTTATTTGGAATAAGACTCTTTTCTGTAAGGGTACTTTATATTGTTTAGGTTCTATAAATATGCTCTACCTGTCATATTTATTAAGCTGTCTGTTACAATCTTTTAAACATGACTAGTTTGAAAATGAAATGCAAACTGATTTTCAATCTCTTGCATCAATACCAATCAAGGTAACATCAAACTAACATGACTCATATATCTAGCTGCTCAGGTTATCTTGTGTAGTTTTTTTTTTTATATTCTACTGCGTTTGGTTTTTTTCAGGTTTGAAAACACTTATACGTGTAACTCTCAACATTTTAATGGCATGGATATTCTAGAACACTATTTTATTATTCTGATAATCAAAATTGCTTTGTTTGTTTATCCCATATTTTTAATTATTAGTATGTTTGTTTATGCATAATGGTTGTAAAGAGTTTAGATGCACATATTTATTAATTTATTAGAAAGGGAAAGAGGAAGAGAAAACAGAGAGCTAGTGAGAGAGAGAGAAAGAGAGAGAGAGGAACTAAGAAATCGGAAACGTAAATGTGAATGGGTGAATGAGGGACTATGGAAGAATGAAACAAAGATAAAAAGTAATAGATAATGAGGAAGACGTTGAGAGGAGATTAGGGAAAGGGATAGTAGGAAATGGAGATTGGGAAATGAAAGAGAATTGAGTTGTTTAAATGGGCCAGTGAGATAAACAGTTATGTTGTGGAGAGTGGATAAAGCGGTGCAAATGGGAGATCAATTATGAGAATATGGAATGTCAGAAGAGCTGTGGTGGAAAGCGCTAAACATTATACACTGTTATTTTTCACTAATCCTTGTTCATAAAGGTATAATTCACTTTAAGCATGCTTATCGTCCTGTGTTTATATTTATTCACTTTATAACAATAATGTTAACAATTATAAATTAACGATAATATTAAACAAATATTAACGTATTATTCCTAAATAAATGCATTTAACATGTTTACTAATAGATATTAATCTTCAAAATAAGGTATAGTTTACATTTGTTTTTAATATGTCTCCATTATTATTTACATCACTGGAATATATAGTAGAACTCTTCTACCTCTGCCTATTTTCTTACATATTTGCATTATTTTCTAATATCCAAATCTGCCACTCCCTTTTCATACAGACAGACTTGTATTTACTTTGTTCTTTAGTTAACTTAATGGGAGTGATTCAGCCTTTTGAAAGTCTATAGTTATCTGTTTATTTTGGACCAAACTTTCTCTTTGCTTCCTAGCGCCCATTATTTAAGCAGATTTGTTAAGTTTTTCTTACTGAAGTTTAGTTTTGTATTCTTTGAATTGTCAAGGATATAGTTCTTGGACTGAGGAAGGCTTGTGACATGTTTGGTTCTCACAAAATCAAAGCATTATTAATACTAATATTTCAGAAAACTGAAGATTTTAATTGATTTTAGAAGCAGCAAAGTGAGTCACATTAGTTCAGTAATGGCCGTGGTGTGCACGAGTCTAATGAGACTCAGGAATCTATATTAATACTAATAACAGCTTCTCAAATTGTTTTATAACAATGATTTCAATCTGTTATAGCGGATAAAACGAATATACATCACCTAAATACAGGTGAAATGAATAAACTAATTATCTAAAAGTTTGATAATATTTTAATTACCTTGAATCCGATAACTACATTAATAACTTAATTTATTGTGAACAACTTGTCATTATTTTTACTTATATTTAAGTATGTAATAGGATGGTGAAATTTTAAAAGTTCACTTTCAAGTAAACTGGTAATGTGTTATATTTTTTTAATAAAAATGAAGTAAAGGAAATGAACCAATATGTGAAGCAATTACAATTTGCGAATCATTTTTCCATTACTAAATTAAGAGTTATTTCAATGTACGAGTATAATACTACATATTTGATTGTTAATATTAGTATTTGTATTTCTGTATTAAAATTGAGTTATCTTGGTTTATAATGTAATCATAACTCCAGCTTAAATGGGTTGACGTGAAAATGATTTGGTGTGGTTAATTGGATTACAAGTGGGCGATGAATTGGCAGAATTCTATTACATGAAGGAGTTGGCTGAAATGTGCCAGGGCCACGTGATAGTCTGCCTCCAGCAATTGATAACCTCTCCATGCATTGCAGTAGCATTGATGTCTATAAGGGATCTTGTTAAAAAGTTTAGATTTTGTTGGCATAAAATATTATAACAATGGGGTTTTCAATATTAATTTTGCTACTACGGTGGAAGTTATTGTGAACTTGGTTCTCATATTGTTCATACTTGTGCATACGAGTATACCATTTCACAATTTGATTGAAACGTAATGATACTTAAATACACTTATAAACTCTGGCAGATATTTATAAATAACTTACTGTCATTTACTACAGTTGTTAAATAATTTGATATTAGAGAGAACGGCCTGTCAGTAACCAACACCTATTAACAACGGTGTCATGCCAGAAAGTCAAAGGTGCTTAAAACGTCTTAAAACGGTTTATCACACAGCTGATGTGCGTATGTTTTCTGAAAAGTTTACTTAGAAAACACAAAATGCTGGTATTTATTTTCAAAATTAAAGCAAATACTAATCTGTAAAAACTTGTTATCATTTATCAAAGCTTATATTGGCACAAATGAAGTTATATATTCTCCCTAAAATTTAACTACTTTCGCTGGGAAAAAGCAATCTGAGGAGATTATTTATAGAAACAAACAATACAATCATGCTACCAAATAATACTGCTCAAAGAGCAATTGTGCACATTTATTGGTTAAAAAACCCGGTATTTTAGATTAAAACCAATAACAGGCTCTAAGCTATAGGAAGCATATGTACGTATTTAAGTGTATTTACATTATTGATGGATAAAAAATAAAACAAGCATTACTTTGCTTTTAAGCAAAATTACTTTGCTTAATACTGCTAAAGTAATAATGAGATCTAAAAATGAGAACATTTTTCATCCTAATCTGTTATTTTAAAAAATAGAATTTCTTCTGGAAGATATGTGTGGAGGTTTATTCATTGATTGAGTTCTATCGACAATTGGATTTATTAAAACCGCACCAGCCCAACACGGTAAGAACTTTGTTTCCTATGACAGGAAGTTCTAATTACAACATACTGCTCATCGCCTTGACGGATGATATTAATCAAACTATCATGTCAAAGTGTTCAATTTGATTCACAATGGCTGCTTTGAAGAAAAAAGCTTGCTCTGGCAGTTAGGAAATATTCTCTTTTGCAAAAAAGAAGAATCGAACAACTTTGTTCAGTTATTAGAGAATCCTTTTGCAGGAATAGGAAGAAACTGAGTTTTCAATTTTGATCATTCTATGAATCAACACTATTAGATTTTCAATATTTTTATTGACATTTGAGCTGATAAAAATGATTTTTCATTAATTCCAAGCAGGTGCAGTCACCACATCACATGATCATAAAATCTTATCCTTATCCTTAAAACCTTAAAAACATTATCCTTAAAAACTTCAAACAAATTAACTGTTTATTGCAGTTTTCTAAATAACATATACGTAGGAAACATTTTTCTGTATTAACAGAAATAAATTCATTGATGCGAATCTGTTTCTATTCATTGTTCATATGTTTGTTCTACATATGTCAATATGCAAATGTTTTACATTAGAATACTTAACTTTGAATTGAAAACAAAAGAAATGAATAGGTAAAAATATTTATTTTCATTTTGTTTTTTAAACTTTGAAAAAAATTACTTGAAATGCAAATGAAAAATGCGTTTCAGGACATAAGGTGTTATAAAGATATGGCATAAAATAAAAAAGTTCGAGAAACTCTGAGTTCATTTTGACACAACATACTGAAACAGACTATACAATTATTCTATAAACAGCATATTGTTATTTATTAAACATACATGGTCTCTTTAAACATGCACGAGGATTCATTTTGTTAAGTAGTTAAAATTAGAATATTTCAGCAGTTTGTTATGTTGTATTGGCTGTTCACTGTGTTATTAAAGGAAACAAGTATGTTGAGTAAGTAATATTAAATTTAAACATTTGGTAAATTTTTTCATTTTTTGTTATTTGTTGTCTTCAAACGCTCACACTTACCCATTTAGTGCGCTTGTTATATTACCTGTTGATTCTACATTGTGAGTACTGAAGTTTGCCTAGCTCAAGTGCATTAAGAGTTGGGATCTTTCAAGAGTACTTGACATCATACAAGCTCGGGACCGACGGTTTAACGTCCTCTCCGAGAGACGAAGTACTCGGATTTATTCACCACCCACGCGAACAAATCGAGGACCAGCGGAGTACGTTAACCACTGAGCTAATCTAGCCCCCTGTAAACATTTTGAAGCAGCTATATTATATTCTTTTAAACCATATCGTGGAAAGCTGAATTACCTAGGAATATAGTTTCTTAATGAATAAGGTCTTATTTCAATGTTATAATGGTAATGGGTATTTTGTTCATTATTACATTCACACAGAAAAATTAATCCATCGAGGCTATAGGTCTTCACCAGTCGGAAAAATTCTTAGTTGACGAGGAATCGTGAGACAGAAACTGATTCTTAAAATAATCTCTGGACTGGAAAGATGCATCCTTTGCTGTTGGAAGGGACGATATCATCATTAGGGTTCATGTGCAGTCCTTAAACTGTAAGCGCAGCTTTCGTTACATCTAAAAGACGTTTAATAAGACAAATGTTACTAGTATAGTAAATACTTGAACATTAACGAATGATTGGCACATGATCGCACAGAACAACATTTCTAAAAATGATTTATGGTCAGTTATTGAAATAAGTATTTTGTACTAAATAAAACGCCTTCCCATAATTATTATTTAAACTTTAATTTATAATCCAATTATTACTTTTCAGACAACCTTGTAACTTTTACTTCTGACTTTCAATAAGGGAATGTCAAAAGCAATACGATCTTTAAATAGGAAACAGTAAACTTCCAGTTTGAGATCAGCTTTGGTTTAGAGTGAAGGTCTTCGGAAACCTCTGATAACTATAATTCATCAAACTGTCAATTGAATTGATTTCTTTCATCTCAACGCGTTTACTTTACGTTTATATTTAGAAAGTTTACGAAATTTCACCTACAGTTAAAACCTATAATCTGAATCTAAAGATCGAAATTCAGTGTTATTGCTGTTACGGCATTTCTTGTAAATAAATATTCTTCAGTAGTTATTGAAGATTAACCCGTTAGTACTCAATAACTACTAACGGCATTTATTTAAAACGAAGACCGTTGCAGAATAATACTTTACAAATCTTTACACTTCAAACATCAACGTCCAAGCTAAACTTCTTCAAACAACACAAAATCATTACATTTTCCTTATAATGTAATTTAGATTTACACAAAAATTTAAAAATTTACAATTCCTACTTAAAATATCTGTTCTGTTCTTTAGTTAACCTTACTACCGTGAAAATATTATCAAACTCGTTACAATCAATTGAGTATAGGTTTTATTTTAATCTGAGAACTTCATAGACGTAATATCAAAATTTCGTTAAAGCATTATCAAATTTTTAGATAATACTTTACAGTTTAATTGGTTTTATTGTAGCTATATCCAATTTATGTGTTATAAAAAACTTAATCGTGGATCAAATGAATGATTATTTTCATGATTTTTATTATTAAACTCACGACCTTAGTTAATATGTATATGTTTTAGATGACTTTTTCAGTTTATTCCTTTAACTAAGAGACTCTAGGGTATTTGAGGGCCTCTGAAAATGTAGTTTAGTATTTTCGATTAAAAGGTCTTTGAGGGACACTTTCATTCCTCTTCCAAAACGAATGAGGACTGTTTAGTTGAACTTAATATTAGATCTTGTTCATTACTCATCCTATTACTCATTTCGCTTAACATAATTATAAAACAATCTGCCTATCCTTGAGGATCGACACTTTCATTACTTAGAGGATACAGCAGGTTATCTGAATCTAAAGATCAAATTCAGTGTTATTGCTGTTACGGCATTTCTTGTAAATAAATATTCTTCAGTAGTTATTGAAGATTAACCCGTTATCACAAATTGAGTTTTCAGTGTTTAGAGCTATATTAATTTTACATTATTTGGAATATATTAAAAACTTGTTTCGCCTATTTTTTTCATAGATTTTCATTGCTTTTTTGATAACCATTCTCCATAAAATAAACAGTCCCTGAAATTATATTTTATGATTTATATTCTATGTACTTATATCAAAAAAAGTATTAAGATCATCAACTTAAATAGTGACGCTTTTGAGTGTAATGCTATTATGATCCCGCAGACGATACAACCTTTCAAACTTCCCGAATCAATCATAAGACAACAATTTTACATTTTGTTCAAAGCTGACTTTTCCAGTTATTCATTTATTTTTTCATTTAATGCTATTGTCACTTTTTACCCTCTTAAAATTCAACACTTAAGAGTTATTCTTTTAGGGGGGGAAAAATTATCTAAAATTACATGTTACAAAGAGAAATAACTTTATCAAGTGGCAATAATTCATCGGTATTTTTAAGATTTTGAAATAATCAGAAGAAATATTACCTGCGTTGACATTAAATATGCTAGTGTGTTTCCATGCTCCAATATTATTCAAAATAATATAATTTTCCATATCATACAAAGAAGTACATTTATGTTTGTCAAATATGATGAGAATTCGTAAAACAGTTAGACCTCTAGATATGTTAAAATACTTTGATAGATGCCAAGTCAAAGACACACTTCATGCAAAATGGTGAAGTATACCTAAAAACAGATAAAAATGTGAAAAGATCAAATTTATTCTTTATAACTATATTATTCATCATTATAACTAAATAAACTATGGTTTATACAGTATGCTTATAAACTATACTATGCCATTCATCAACAGCATAGTTTACGACAAGCAACTAAATAAGAAATAGTATGCGAGGACTAAGAAGCTATGTGTAAAATCATTCTTTAAATAATTTTTGTGGAATATATTCCAAGTGTACATGCGTTACATGGGTCATATAATATTACATGACTTGTACTATAATATTATATAATTATAATTATGTTTATATATAATTATAATTATATTATATAAAATATAATATTATTATATTATAATATAATTAATATAATATTATATTATATATATAATATATATATATAATTATGTTTCATGTTATAGTAACTAAACCCTGTATTGATGTAGCCCTGAAGATGTTTACAAATATAGACGAAACGTCGACTTTAAGGTGTTGCATTATTGAAGCTAGACCAAACCTCGATAAGAAAGAAAAATAGTGTTCATATAATATTATATGAATCATATACTTATTTATAATTATAAAATATATATTTATAATTATTCTACAATTACTCGTATTTAGTCAAACTATTACCATACGCTAAATAACAATGCGATTATTTTGTCCAAAGTATATATACCTGAATCATATACTAGAGCGTAGTACTTGCAAGAATAATTATACTTTTTTGGACATTTTAAAATCAAATTTCAAGCATTTCAACAATTAATATTAACAGATCTGACGTGCTCTTCTCATTATATGTAAAGCATAGTGAGATCCATTGTCTCCAGATGTAACTTAATAGATGTTCTTTTAAGTGAATTATTTCCTCTTTTAATACACTTAGTTCACAAATATTTTATTGGTAAAATTTATTTAAGAGTACATGTAATAAAAAACACCCTATAATGGCTAGATGAGTGCGTTGAAATTGTTACGTTTTCTTCCATTAGAGTCCATTAAAGTCCATTTCCTACGTTTCAGTAGGAAATTGTGAGGAAATTTAGCTGATCAATACCTATAAGTCCGTTAAACCTAATTACAAGTTCACTGATGGTGCGATCTGTTGCATGTACATGGAGTCACGGGATATCAAAGTTTTACATTATATTGACACAATTAAGTCATAAGATATATATGTGTAGTTTATGATGTAATGATGTCAACAACCATCTGCCGGTAGGATATGACATGTTTTTAAGATTTATTTTTGAAGATATTATATTTTTATCTTGATTGTTCTAAGGGAATTGGTTATGGCATTTTTTCGACTAGAACATGTAATGACTTTTAATGGTAGCAATAAATGAAAGTGATAAATGAGGTGACTGTTAAGTTCCCTCAGTGAGTGTGAACCTGATACAGAAGTGGTGGTGAACAAGTGCAGATGAGTCGGCAGGTAGAATCATCAGATCAGAGTTCTGGTAATTACATTGGTAAATATGAATAGATAGAAGCAGCAAAGCAGCCATGCTCGAAGAACACCGAGAAACATTTCTGAATTATATATATATATATATATATATATATAACACTATTTTTCTTTCTTTTCGAGGTTTGGTCTAGCTTCAATAATGCAACACCTTTAAGCCGACGTTTCGTCTATATTCGTAGACATCTTCAGGGCTACATCAATACAGAGTTTAGTTACTATAACATAATTATATTACATTATTTAATTAATATACTTAATGTAAATAAAAAAATGTAATAATAATGTAATATAATTATGTTTCATGTTATAGTAACTAAACCCTGTATTGATGTAGCCCTGAAGATGTTAACAAATACAGACAAAACGTCGGATTGAAGGTGTTGCATTATTGAAGCTAGACCAAACCTCGATAAGAAAGAAAAATAGTGTTCAATATATGTGGTCGAGATTGGAAAACATTCGGGTATATATACGTATATCAATGATCAAACCACAATAAGAAATGGGAAAACAAGACTAACATCTTTCAACCGTAACAACTCAATTGGGTTTTTGACTCTGACGAAGACCGCTTGTTACGGTTGATAGATCTTAGTCTTGTTTTCCCATTTCTTATTGTGGCTTTATCATTGATTGTTATTTCACGTGTTTATGTGAAATCTTTATATATATATGTATATACGAGTTCAAAATTCAAGAAGAGTAACACAAAGAGTAAGGAAACACACTTACAGACTCAAATTTTTGGGTAATCCGTATTCAGGAGAAAAGAGACAGGGAGACCAAGCATGTTGTAGACGCAACGGCAAGTAACCGTTTGGATCTGTTTCGTTTAATTAAAGGATATATATATATATATATATCATGATTTGTTTTCTTGACCCAATATTTATATGATGTAATTTTCTTGAGGTTTGAGGTCCAATGATTAAAACTAGTCCATTTGCCGACGTTTCGACATATATTTATGTCATCTTCAGTGCTTGGAAATCTGTTTATGTTGCAGCATTCTTCTTTAATACTGTTTCATGATGGTTACTATTTGTTTTCTGAAAAAACAAATAGTAACCATCATGAAACAGTATTAAAGAAGAATGCTGCAACATAAACAGATTTCCAAGCCCTGAAGATGACATAAATATATGTCGAAACGTCGGCAAATGGACTAGTTTTAATCATTGGACCTCAAACCTCAAGAAAATTACATCATATATACATATATATATATATATATATATATATATATATATACATCATGATTTGTTTTCTTGACCCAATATTTATATGATGTAATTTTCTTGAGGTTTGAGGTCCAATGATTAAAACTAGTCCATTTGCCGACGTTTCGACATATATTTGTGTCATCTTCAGGGCTACAACATGATTGTTTTACAATTAGCACTACTATTACTACTATTTGGTAATTTATTACATTTCAATATGTTCGGTAACAAAGAGGAATTTTTTGATAAAACAGTTATTACGACTATGGATTATTTTGTTATACATTAACATAAGGATATTGTTATAATTATTCTATTGCTTTAGAATTATTGCATAAGTATAGAGATCACTATTTGATTACCTTGGAAATCTGTTTATGTTGCAGCATTCTTCTTTAATACTGTTTCATGATGGTTACTATTTGTTTTCTGGGAGGTTTCCGTAAAGAATGCTGCAACATAAACAGATTTCCAAGGTAATCAAATAGTGATCTCTATACTTATGCAATAATTCTAAAGCAATAGAATAATTATAACAATATCCTTATGTTAATGTATAACAAAATAATCCATAGTCGTAATAACTGTTTTATCAAAAAATTCCTCTTTGTTACCGAACATATTGAAATGTAATAAATTACCAAATAGTAGTAATAGTAGTGCTAATTGTAAAACAATCATGTTGTAGCCCTGAAGATGACATAAATATATGTCGAAACGTCGGCAAATGGACTAGTTTTAATCATTGGACCTCAAACCTCAAGAAAATTACATCTTATATATATATATATATATATATTACAATAGTTGATGTGCCATACTATTGTTCAGGATGTTTTAAAAAAGAAAAAATGATTCAACTCGACCTGTAACCAGTAATAACAAATAATAATACTAATAATATTTACAAGGGTACCCCGAAGAACAGATGATAGCAGTCAGTAGAAGAGAGAAACAAAGAGTTTTGATCTTTACCCAATCAGCCAAATAGTTCTGGAACTGTTATGATCCTAAGGACTACATTCGGCAGAGCTGTTAACAAGGAGAGCTGGGCTGTTGAAATCTACATTCAGCTGAGCCATTTGCGAGGAAAAGGGCCGTTTCTGTGGAGTAAAATTCATTCATCAGATGGAAAATGAGGATTTAAGGGAAGAACTATCTACTGATTGTGAAGCAGTCGTCCCATCGTTCAAGTAAACATTAACTGTATATTTACCCTTAAGTGTTACTTGTGAGTTTCCTTTTCTTTTCTGTTAGTTCCTTTTATTAGAGCATTTATTTTCTGCAAATTAATTGAAATAAGTTGTTTTGTAAATCTATTAGAATTTTTTAATATGTTTGTAAATCCTTATGAGTTTCATTATTATATCTTTTTATTTGAGTAAAGCAAGGTATAAATTTAAAACAATTATAAAAAATTAAATTAAATTTTAAGAAAAAATAAAAGAAAGATAAAAGAGCTTCGGGATGTAACAAGTGAACACTAGTGCATACTAATTGTGGCACGCCAAATATGGTTACAACACCACAAATATGTATCCTTGTTCAAAAGCTTAGACTCACAAGCTACTATTCACGCTACCTCACCTCAAGAAAATGTTGATATTCTCTTGAAGAAAGAAATGTTAGTAATTATCATGACAAAATGGATAAATCAAATGGAATTAATTAGTGACAAATTTAGAAAAAGGTAAGGATTTTCATATATTGTAAATATTATGCAAGAAAATATGTATATATTTGGCAATATACATTAGGAGGTATATGTATCAGTTACTAAAGTACTAATGTTTATCTTTGTGACTTTCTTTTCAGTTGCAACGGAAGGCTGAATGTAGTCAGTTTCAAAAATCTGAACTCAGTTTAGAGTAAACGCATTGAGGCAATACTGCTCGAATAGAAAACGATTTACTTTTATTTCATATTGTTTTAGATCGAATGAAAATCTAAGTAAAGAAGAACGCAAAAAACTAATAAACTGGTCCCAATAAGACAGATTTCTCAAATGGTTGGAATTCAAATTGTATCTTTCGCACTTACTGTACTATTGAAGAATCACATTTATCACTAAAAAAATTGAACAGAACCTGTAAAGTCTACACTTAACATTGGTATCTATGGCAAACAGTCATAGTTACATATTTCTGTTGCAACAAAAGCACTCCTTGGACTAGACAACTAAATTAAAGATATCCAACTGAAAAAAATATCACTTCGAAGAACTGCTATATTTCAATCACCTTTCAAAGAAAACAAAGAGTCGTACTTTTTATTTCATGGTACAACACAAATACTAAATGAATTAGAATAATTTTTTAACAAAAATTAAGATTCCATACCCTGTATGTTGCTGTTCAGTCTAGTGCCACTCACTACACCTTCAATATCAGTACCTCCTAGATCAGGTGGCAACACATCCTGCCTAGTATCTTCCATTATTTTCAGTTATACTGTTATAGTTCTCATTGTTTTCGTTATAGTTCGATTTCATTTTCCTTTTTATTATATGACAGGAAATACTTAACGTATTTATTTTATAAATACCTTTGAAGTTATAATCTTCACATTAGCAAAAAAAAAGTTGAAGGATATGTGTCTGGATATAAATACATAAACTTTTATATCGATATTATATGGTCCATATAGTCTTCTCAAGAGGAAAGAAAATTATTTCAAGGGAGTCTTGATAAAAAATATTAAAGTAGAAATCTCAGAAGTATGCAAAAACGTTGGAGTCTCTTTTGATGAATGACAAAACCATAATGCGTAAAAGACTTGTGTAGCATTCATTAGCTACACCTGCGAATAAAATTCTCTCCTGTATAAACCTCTTTAGAGGAACATAGATAGATCCCCAAATCTACATCATTAGCAGTACAGTTACTATTGCTGCTTTGAAAAAAAAATAACTGTATGATTTACATTGGTTATTCTAAGGTAAATGGAAAAATAACTCAAAAAAAGCCTTAATAAATTATAACTCGTGTGCATAGAAAATCTATTAAACGCCTTCATATGTAGTTTTATTGAGAAATATGCAATTAGCAGTCTATTTATATTTGTTTGAAGATAAATTCCTATATGAGAGATGAAACATTCGAACAATTTTTAACCGAATAAAATATTAATAATTTGGCCCACATGTTGCCAGATACCATAACATCAATATGTTATTTTACAGCATTCTTGATGAAGGGTAATAAACGACTTTTGTTTCCCGAAAATCTTTAGAACACATGTACATTTGAGCCAACTATGCCAACAATCTCAGTCTATAAATGTACATTAAAAACTACATAAAGCAATTCTAAACATTATCAACTTACTGCTACCTTATACTTTGACTGATTACTGCAATACTTTTACCTGTCAAGACTGCTACAATCCTGTATTTTCCAACATATTTGTTCATTCAAAGAGCCGTACTTTTCATTTTGTGGTACAACACAAATACTAAATGAATTTGTATTATTTTGCAAAAAAAATAAAGATTCCATATCCTGTTGAAAATATGGGTGACTGCACTAGAGCCTTTTGTTCATTTAATGTTTCACACATTCCTATTTTTCTTCATTCAGAAGTATCTTCTTTTTAGAAATTAGTAGTAAGGTTATGTAATAACATATTTAAAATTATATTGACTACCTAATAACAAGCAATTTATTAGTGAAAAATGACTTCTACTATTGTATTTCATTTAAAAAAAAATTTTTGTTCTTCTCAAGATTAAATTTACTTAAGTAGGAGTAAGTAAAAGTGGTCTAAATAAAAATAAGATTAAAAAACCATTAAACAATTATAAACTGCTGACTGAACCTTTTAGCTAATCCTTCGTTGAGATTAGTCTTCAAAGTTTGCTTTGACGCTATGGTATCGATTTAAATCCGTGTTATAAAACATTTGGTGAGTAAAAATCAAGTTCATATGCACTTCAATCAGTATTTATTTTATTATATAAATCCTTTTACTTGGTATATCATAATTGTACGTACCACCGGCGTAGCGTATGCAGTCCTACTTAAAGAAACCAAACGGCCGATAAATGATCCTCATAAACATAAATGGCAGTTTTATCGGAGTGAACAAGAGTGCTTTCTTTATACTTGTCTTGCCTACCGAGGTAGATCGTTGAGAAACCTAAAATCTAACAAATCCTATATGAAATATAGGCGTCTGTTGTAGTGTTTTAAAAACGTTACTTAAATATCATATTAACTCTATAAAATGTCTTTAAATTTCTTGCATTAAACCATAAAATAAATAAAAGATATTCTGAGGGATGAACAGAGGAAATGAGTGCTTCACTCATCCACTTTAATGAGTGCTACAGGTTGCAGATTCTGGGACAAATCCCCTCTGAATCCAAAGATCCTACTCTACGCGTTTCTGATGAAGCTCATATTAGGTATTACGCTAAATGAACGTAGTGCACCTGACCTTAATCAAAAGAAATAATGCTTCATTTATTTAGTTCATTGTCATTGCATTTAGGTTTATTTATTATTATTATTATGTTTATTATTATGTTATCTTTATTCTTTAATAGATATTTTATCGTTTATTATTTCATTCTTTTTTATTATTGAATCATTTTATACATTTAATATTATTTATATTCTCAATATTATTTTACATTTTATTTCATTCTATTTTTTATTAAAGCTTAATCCGTAACTTTTATTTATATACACTTTCCTCTGTTCATCCCTCAGTTTATCTTTTATTTATTTATTATTATTACTTCTTATTTTCTGGTAATTATAAACTGATTCTTGTCTTCTTTATTCTCTGTGGCCGGGTCCGTTTGTGGCAACATTGTTGGTCTCCAACCGTTTCTGTACTATGCGTTTGGTTTCCTTCTCTTATCTCTCCTTAAGACGGTTCAAACCAAAACTTAGAGACTGTAAGTGTGTGTTTATAATTTCTATATATTTTTGTCTACATTGAACTTTATATATATATATATATATAATATATATATAATTTTTAACAAACGGTAGTTCAAATTAAACTCCCATTGCCAACGTTTTGTTTTTTATTAGAAACCTATTTTATAAGTATAAAATTATATACTTCTGCCTATGAAAAAGGTTTTAAACAGAAACCAAAACGTTGTCAAGGAGAGTTTAATTTGAACCTGAAGAACTCTTCAAGTCCTGGCAAACATTTAATTTTGTTTCTACTTTATAGTCAATACTTTATCAAAATTTTGATGTGTGTTTGTGTGAGTGTCTAGAAATGTGTGTATGTTTTAAGTTGGTGTGTTTGTGTTGTTTTCCAAAAAATTGATGTTGGTACTTATAATAATAAATACTTATTTTATGGGTAACAGGCGATTATGGCTCCTTATGGAAGGAGGAGTCGTAACGTAAAAATGTATTTTCTTTCTATAAAAGATAATAACATAGAGGAATGAAGTGCGGTTATGGTGGATTGTCAGGAGTATTTGCTGACTCACTAGAATGATGAATTACGTGGATATTTGCTAATCATCAACTGGAAGTCACCAATACGGCTGTACCATTATGATCAATATGAAATTACTGATGTCATCAGGAATTTACTGCCAAACTTCTGTGAAAATTAGCAGAATTTAAACTTGCAAGCTTGATTTAAATAGAAAACGGTAATCCAAGACTGCAAATAATTATTATATTAATATCCATCATATTGAAATTTTCCTTGAATGAAATATATCTTATTTTAAATATTCAAAATTCCTCACTGCAATCCGCCAGCCATATTTCTTTACTGCAAGTCTTCATGTGTGTTGCCGCGCCACTCTAATCCTGCAAATGTATCCTCGCATGTTTGTTCACCATGCAGCCTTGTCTTTGTCAAGCTGCTTATATCTTAAATTAAATAACAAAATTTTAATATCCTAAACGTGTGAGGTATAAGTTTATATGACCATCTAAATTTAATGACTTCTTTCAAAACCTCCATATTGAATTATTCAAATAGTATTTGACTCTAATTATACACATTTCAATACCTGATATATTTGCCGTACGTATACGATATCCTCGTTAAATTAGGGTTACTCGTAGGCTACCTGTAGGACGTCATTTATGTTTAATATAATTCCGTAGGTGTTCAAAGCATAAAAATCTGGTGTTGCCAATACTCAACTTTACTATGCAAATACAATATTAAACTTCTTGGGTATATAATATAAAATGTCGTTATTTACACATAATACAAATGTCAGATGTTTACTTTAGTGTGGCCACAAATTTTGGACACATACTCTCCACTCACCCACCCACTGAAAGGTAAAAGAAAACAGCAGTCATCATTGCCTTTTGACTGATGTAAGAAACAATAACTGAATTATTAACAAGACTGGAAATTATATTGACAAGAAAAATCAATACATATGTATATAATTTCCTTTGTGAAGCATCTTGAAGATTTTCCTTGTCAGCCCTGGAGTATAGGACTGTAAAGTTGATACATGTAGACAGGGGTTTCATCTGACGTTTCGACGTTGCAAATGAGCCGTAATAAACAAAATATTAATAATCCACAAATAATAATTAAAATATATTATGATATTATGCAATATTATATGATAACAGGATTTTGTGAACTAGTTTGTGCATGTTTCTTCGTTTAAACACTAGTGTTAGATATTTTCGATGTAGAAATCGAATTATTTTGACTATTATAATGGGCGTTTTATTTCTTTGGCCTCTCTAACGAAGGTATAAATAACTTGTTAACTGAATGAATAGAGTTAATGAAGTATTGATTACAATTTTTATCTGTATCGACGTAGTTGATTGCAGTGCGCTGGGCGTCATGCTTAGCGCTTCTCTGAGCTTGGCACTGGCGCGCTTGGCACTCCTCCAGATTGCTCTCATTTCTCTCGCCTCTTGATTCTGTTTACACTTGTCGACACATTACAGTTCTCTCATGTGCTCCTTCCAATCAATACACATCAAGCATTGCGCTCTTTATACTTACACTTTGCAGTAAAAAATATTTCATTACTTTACTACAAGTAAACTATAGTGATCATAAGAAAAATCGATATGGAGATTTTGACAAAACGACATGTTTTGATGTCCCTGAAGTCGTTTTATGAAGTTTTATCAATGATGTTTGTGTGTATATGTGTATGAGTGGGTGGGTGTTTATCAAAACAAATTGTATACACTACAGTCCTAAATCGTTGACAGATCGATTTAATATTTTACACGAAAATAAGCATCACTGTGTACCTGTGCTGTATAGTTTAAGAGTAATTATTCATGTTAAGAATCTACTTTTTTTGCCGAAATGTGTTTTTTTAGCAAAATTATTTTCTTCTAAACTACTAATTCTAGACTTTTGAAATTTTGGCATTATTTTTAGGGCTACAAGATCAATAATTGCAAAAATCTTCAGATTTTTCAAATAACTAAAAATATTTTTTTTCAATACAACGTCAAACTTTTGACTTATAATCCAATCTAAAGCTTCTGAGGGTGATACAAACCATACCGTTTGATGGCTTAAAATATAATTATACCTAATGGTAGAGAATTACGTGGTGGATGAGTTAAAATATTTTTTCTTAAATTACATTAAGCGATCAAGCAATAGAGCCCATTTTCTTTTTTTAAAAAAATGGTTTTTGACGCTAAACGACTCATTAAAAAAAAGATTTTTTTCTAAAAGAGTAGTCAGAAAATTTGCAGAAAAAAATCGGTGAAATTTAAATTAGTGCAAAAGGTAAACAAGCTATAAAGACTGAATATTCATCCTAGACTAATTGATCACCTGCTATAATTGTCATATTTGTTTACATTTATTTACACTGTTTACATTAATTTAGAAATTTTATAACAAAAACGACTGAATTAAGAATGATGTTTAGATGTATAATAAAAAAAAATTGAAATGATTTAATGACTTATATGAGATATAAGCAGAATAATATTCTTAAATAATAAAAAATCTTCTGATTCTTGATTCTGCCGATTCTTCTGCTTTTCAATGATATGATGGATTTGTCTAACAAAATTAAGCAAAAAAAAGATAACTATTAAGTTTTATCGTGCTCAAATGGTGGACACTTCACCCTTCTGGTTTCATATTATATGAATTCATTCATAATATTTTATGATTCATAGAGTTTAAATTATTGCCATTCTTAGAATTTATTATTGTGCATAATCACGATTGGACCAGTATATAGGTTTGTAAGTAACTTTATATCAATTTAGTTTATTTTTTAGCAGATTTATCAGGACTTCGTCAGTTATCCAGGTTCAGTTAAACTCTCAATGGCGACATTTCGGTTATTATTTAAAATATTTTTCAAATGCAGTCACAGAAGAGGAAATGAAAGGAACAATACAAACATTTAACAACTAAACATGCATAGAAAGCACAAAAAATTACGGCATAAAAATAAAACAGTAATTTCAGACAGCAGGCAAATGAGAGGACTTACAGATGTAGGTGAGAAAGTAAGCGAGAAGATGGCATTCTCGATGTAGAATTTATAATGGGGGAAATTGTAACATTTTAACGGACTGTTACACAAAACCCACCAGGGTTGGAAGAATACAGAATTATTACTCTTCCCATTTCATGATCTTGTGCGTTAAGGTCTTGAGAAAAAAAATCATAAAAATAAGTTATTCTTTCTCCCTACATGAAAATAAAAGCATGTTAAAAGAGTTATTACAGAAAACTAACTATTCAGGAAATTTAACTGATCATTTTAGGTAAATATAAGGTCATTAGGCAACAATAAGACTGACTCATTGAATAAATGCTGACTAGTAAGTTACTTAAATTTACATACGCTGAAGGCTTATCTCAAACAATTAGAAACGTTTTCAAAAGACATTATCACAAGTTAATTTAGCGTTTTATAGCAAAAGAAAAGAATAGAGAGTAACGTTATGTATGCTGTATAGGTCAAAAATATAGGTCAAATAAAACAAAATTTATATTTTGTTGAAACATTAAATCTATTCAGTTGTTTGAAAAATTTAAAGAATAATTCAATTTTACATCTTTTATGTTGATTTTAAAACGATTCTATTTTTTATATAAAAAAACTCTGAATTTTATTATAAAACTCTAAAGTTAGTGTTTTAAGAAGAAATATTGTTTAAAAACATATCTTTTGTTACTTTCCAGTATACAATATTGCCTTTTATAAAATTGGGCACATTTACACTATAACAAAGCATAGGGTCCGACTATTTGTAATATTTAGAAAAGAGACTCTTTTATTCTTTATTAGAAAAAAGAAACAAATAATAAGCTATATTTTTGTTCGTTCCACGTAATTGAATTCTTTTTTTACATTTTTCGGACAAAACATTATATAATCTCGAACGAGTCATTTTGGCTTGATTCACGAATATATAAGGAGATAATTACAAAAGACTTGGAATATAACAGATCTACTGTCCACGTAGTGTAACAGAAGTTCATGTAACTAGACATACAACAGAGTTTAAAGAAACTAAAGCAATGTTTTTCTGTAAGAGATTATTTCAAATAATATAGGGTTGTAACACAAAATCTTCAATTTACCTTTACAAGGTATTCTTCCTGATATTGTAAAACAAACGATGTTATATGCATAAGTTGTTTGTTATAGATACAAATTTCTGTATATTATAATGGTTGCTCTTCCGTATATCTGACAATATGATACATTAAAATACAGAAAATATTCAGCAGAACCTGTGGCTGGTAATGGAGAGTTTTTGGTTGGGTGACATTAATATATCGACCGGATAGTTCTCAAAGTCTTGTTGTGCTGGAAGCTGTATTCGATTGAGCTATTTGCAAGGAGGGTTATGTTTCAGTGAAGTGTTTGAGTTTACATCCAGCTGAATCATTACCAAGGTGAGTGACTGTTTCTACAAAGTGTTGTTTGTTCATCAGTTGGTGGAAGTTTAAGGAAAGAACTGCTGCCTGATTGTAAAGGTTTAGCCCTTCATATAAGTGAACATTAATGTATATTTTCGACAGAGTATTCCTTGTAAGTTTTCTTTTGTTTTTCTTTTGGTCGTTGTTTTCTTTGGGCTATTTGTTTCTGCTGTTTAAAGATCAGTTATAAATTTGTTAATGTGTTCGTAAATCCTTATCACTGTGATCACTATTAGTTATTTCTTTGAAAAAAAAAGAACGATATTAAACAATTTTGAAGAGTTAAATTGAATTTAAAGATGAATACAATAAAATTTAACAGTTTAAAAAAGATAACTATTAAGTTTTATCATGCTCAAATGGTGGACACTTCACCCTTCTGGTTTCACATTATATGAATTCATTCATAATATTTTATGATCGTAAAATATTTATATATCGTATCTATAGCTTCAGGACGTAAGTGGAATGTGCAGGTGCATGCGTACTGAGGCACGCCAAATGTTACATTTATACAAAAAAGAAGACGTACATAGGGATAACTGGATCAATCACAATTTGTGCTATGTCTAAGATTGAAAGATTAATAAACATCTATCACTTAAACATATATAAAAAAAATCTTATATGTCTGTTTATTCTACAATACGAAATAATTCTCTTGGATTTTTTCATCAAATAACAAAAGCATTAGTATAGTGAAACATGAATAGTTTGACCTGTATGTTGGTTGTGTGACCTCTTCTAGCTGTTGATTATTTTACAGGTGGCGTCGAAATGAACACAGTGATCACATCCATTGAAAGCTTTCTGATGTCAATAAAAATGCTCTAGTCTTATATATTAACAAGTTATATATTAATAATAAAAACTGTGTATGTAATTTGATTTTGTGTGAGTACCTGGGATTAAAGAAATACCCAAGAATGAGTGAGTAATCAGTTTGAAAATATTTGGAACCATTCAAATATCTTACAGTCTCGATCATTTTACACTACTCAACTCAGCTTTTACGAGAGGGAAACTAATACATAAATCAAGAAGAAAGCATTTGTAAGGAGGCTAGAACAACCGCGTCCAATTTAGTTTCAAAATATCATTCAAACTGAACTTACACTTGCTAAGAATACAATATCTTCAAAGAGAGATAAAAATATTTTAAAAATATATTTGGACATAGATTAGAAATTGCCTACTTAAGAGCTATGAATAGAAGATATATTGGACAATGTATGAGAAGAATTCAGTCTCTCTGTCTAGAAGAGGTAGAAACCTCGGATCACCGAGTAGAAACCAGAATGCGAGCCAGGATAAGTATTTTTGTCAAATCATAACTAAAACTGTAGAAATGAGGCAATACTTCTCTATGTACATTTGCAAAGATTATTAATGAATCCAAAATCTGAAGTTGAATTTAATTACAAGGGGATGTAGAATAGTCATATTCTACATCGTACCATAAACGAGATAGTGTGGCCACGGATCGTACCTGTTCGATGAAATTCAGGCTCCCAGTTTAATAATTCTTAATAGCATGTCAGATTGATCAATGATTTCAAATTTCTTATCAATACCGATATATAAAATGGATTGTCTTCTTGTACTATATTTGTCTGTCCATCTGTCTGTACACCTTAACTGCTACTTACTAAATGAGCTGAATCATATTGATAATTGGGCATATCAAATAGCTTCAATTCAATTTCAGCTAGGAAACAGTCTGGTTATGTCAGGTGACTTTTGTCAAACTCTGTCTGTTATCCCAAGAAGAACTCGTGCAGATTCGATTAAAGAAAGCCTTAAGCCATCTTCCCAGTGGAAGCATGTGAAAAAATTAGCCCTTTTTACTAACATGAAACCCTATCTCCAAGGAGATGAATCTGCTACTATATTTGCTCAAAGATTTCTTCAACAGGATGAAGAAAGGGTCCCCAATGAAGACGGTACTATTAAAATGAGCTCAATAGTTGTGGCATCAGCTGCAAAATTAAAGAATAAAGCATTCCCAAAGATAACTCAAAACATTTATAAAGACAAATGGATTTGTAAAACATCTATCTTAGCACCAAAAAGTGTTACTGATAGAAACATCAACTCACAGTTACTTTAGTTACTGCCTGGTACTGCAACTATTTGCAAATTTGTAGATGCAGTTCTAGATCAAAACAATGTTGCACACTACCCTGTAGCGTTTCTAAACTCTCTCATGCAACCAGGGGTGCCTCCACACCAGCTGGCACTAAAAGTAGGAGCTCCCATCATATTGCTTTGAAATCTGTATCTACCAAAGCTTTGCAATGATACAAGATAAGTGACAAAGAAGCCCTTGCCTCATGTCATAGAAGCAAGTATACTCCCTACTTGAGGCACAGGAGAGATGTCTTCATACCAAGAATCCCAATAATTCATACAGACATGCCCTGTCAATTCAAAAGAATGCATTCCCAATTTGCTTCACTTTTTCCATATCTATAAATAAGTCACAAAGAAAAACATTGAACGTTGCAAGACATTACTTGGAAGAATCATGCTTTTCACATGGAAAACTTTACAAGTTTGTTCCTCTATAGTTGGCAATTGTAAAAATCTGTTAGTCTTCGCTCCAGAAGGAAAAGAAAGAATATTGTATACAAAGAAGCTTTGCTTTAAACAAAAAAATAGTTTTGTATTTATAATAGCTTCGTATCTTACGATTGAAAAATAAACATGTATTATTTATCTCAATTATGGGAAATTTTTATTTGAAAAAGAACATATTTCAGAACTACACAATTTCTTTCTTATTCCGAGTCACACCAGGTATTTCTGCAAGTAACTGATAAATGGTTATATCTACATTTAAATAAATGATATCTTATTGTTTCAAATGTATGTATATCCACAATAAACAAATCTGGAGTAGTTTACACTCAACTTTACTATAAGTAAATATTAAATAAAACTTCTTGGGTATATTATATATAATGTCACAGGTAGGTATAATATTAATGTCTAAATGGGAGATGTTTATTAGTCATTCATTCCTGAAGGTAATACAGATAGTGGGATAGAGGATGAGAGGAATAAGAAATACATGGGACCACTAAAAATAGTATTACCAGATCTAACTCCAGATCGTGGGGATATCAGCAGGGCTGTGGAGTAGGAGTTGGAGTCGTGGAGTCGGAGTCTGAGTTGGGCATATTTTCCACCTGAAGGATTCGGAGTCGGAGTCGGAAAAAATCCGACTCCGACTCCAACTCCTCACCTAGTTATTACTTGTGTACATGAAAACGAGATAAAATGATAAACCATGATTAATTAGTCTAAGCAGAATTTTTTCCTCCGGAGAAGTACATTGGACATTTGATGGTAGAACACAAAATGGTTAGTTTAATACAAAATATCTGGCCTTGCTTCAGCGTTTCGTTATTTAATGTCGTATTTAGACATAATATAACTGCTTAAATAGAAGATGTTTATTAGTCTTTCATTCCTGGCGGTCGACTCAGTCAAGGACCGTTTCTATAATGGTGATGTTCGTTCGGCTATGACCTATGGATTAGTCTGGTTTAGAGCTGCACCAACGAAGGCTTGTATCCAGATCGTTCTGAATAAGTTTGGCCGCCTTATAGCTAGGGCTCCTTGGTACGCCCGAACTGTGGGTATTCATCATGATTTGAAAATGGAATCCATAGATAGTTACATATCCCGACTTACTACCAATTTTATAAAAATAATTACTTATAAAAAAAATATTTTTACAATAATTATAGAATATATTTTACAAAACCAAAAGGTGAATGTATAGGCATTATGACGAAGTGGTTTTTGATTACGGACATAATTGTGTGGTGTTAATATTTTACTTATATTAATTTGAACACTTGTATATCAGATTTTGGAAGGTTACTGTACAAAAGTCCCTTTGGTGCAGACGGCAGCCTGCCGGACCTCCAATGAAAAGGACGTGGGTTCAATTTCCACGAAATTTCTAATATTTTATTCAGTTTAGAGTATGCTCAAATGTTTAACCTAGAACATAAGAGTTTTATAAGAGTAAATAGATAGGTTTTATTTCAGTCTATTCAGTTAAAAAATTTTTAAGTCAATATAAACAATGTAAATAAATGTGAACAAATCCAACAAGTGTAGCAAGCAGGTGATCCATTAGTCCAAGCTAAATATTGAGTTATTATAGTTTTATTGCACTTTGAGGTAATTGAAAGTTCACGAATTTTTTTTTATAAATTGCTAATTATTATTATCATTATTATTACAAAGTACTAATTCTTATTATTAGCCACCCGTCATCTGTTTTTTAATAATAATAAGATGAGCTGGAGTCGGTACTGGAGTCGGAGTCTGAGTCGGCCATAATAGGTCTGACTCCACAGCCCTGGATATCAGAGAAACAAAATCTACTGCCTCATAAATCAACCCCAGTGCAAATAAACTTATTACCATTAAGACACTTACGTATAACTTTGCAAAATATATAGCCAGTATTTCATATAATATAGGATGTTTAGTTGTCTATTTAGCATTGCACTAATTAATGTTTGATCTCAATTCTTACGATTACGTCTCCAAGAATATTTAGATCAACAGAAAAGTAATACTACATTTCTGATTTCAACAGATTACTTATTGTTTCTTCCAATGTCAATCTCTGTTATAAATCTTGTTATTAATAAATGATACCTTGAATTATTTCTTATACAAAAGAATATTACTTATAATTTCATAAAAACGTGAATTTATTTTGAATCCTCTTTTTAAATTAGTATTCAACTGATTTTAGAAGTAAGGGAAAAAAATTGGAGTGACCTAGAGTAAAATAAATTTTACTATAAATTTGTAAAATAAAACAAATATCATCTTTTTGGGTATATAATATATACTGTCCCATTTAGACATTATACAAATGACTAAATGGGAGATGTTTATTAGTCTTTCATACCTGGAGGTAGTACAGATACTGATTGATCCACTTCTCAATATAAATGCTTATTTTCGTATATCACACCACTGATGCAATATAATATCCTTAGTATAATTATAGAAATATAACATTTTTGAAAAACGAAAATGTAGATTTCGTGTTAGGAAATAATCTCTTACAGGAGAACATGGCTTTTGTTTCAACAGCCGGTGAATCTCTTGCATGGTTTACTTGGCCTCCTTTTACATTGAATATTTAAGACAAATTTTCCCTTTTAAAACGTGAAAATGATCCTATTTTATCTGAAAAATGTCAGAAACCTATAAAAAAATCTGGAGTGGCCTACACTCTACTTTACTATAAGTAACTTAATGTCAAATTTCTTGGGTATATAAAACATAACGTCTCATTTAAGCATAACGTAAACATCTAAATGGGATATAATTATTAGCCTTTCATTCCTGAGGTAGTACTGATAGTGATTGAAGGATATATCATTTTATAAGCTCATTTTTGTACATCACAGATAATTTATTATTTGCAAATAATTGCATTAGTATAACTACAGCAGAATTAACATTTTTGAAAAACCAAAGTGAACATTTCTTGAAACGATTTATTCTCCTACAAGAGAATGGCTTTCGTTCAAACAGCCAGTGGATTTCTTACATCGTTTACTTGACATCCTTCCACATTGAATATTAAAGTAAAATTTTTAAATTTAAAACAGGAAAATACCCTTTTTTTCTCTGAAAAACATCTTAAACTGCGAAGAAAATGTTGTTTTAAGGTGATTTGTTAATTAAAGATTTACGATAATTACAGTTATTATTCTCTAAACGAAAGACTCAGATTATGAATTATGATTTACTTTTTTGGTCTTTTATAGAATTATCATACTGGGAATTTTAATCTTTAAAATAATAATAATAATAATAAGCTTCTTAGTATTTAATAAGATCATTTTCCTTCTCCTTTGTCAAATAACATATATACGATTTTTTTCTGAGTGAGTGTTATCATTTTCCTGCACAATATTATTCCTCTTACATCTCATTCATTCAATAAACACTCATTCAATAAACAATTTAAACTGTTCCTTTATAAAACCAATTTTATATCAGTGGATTCGCTCAAAAAATTTCTAAGTCAATGTAAACAATGTAAAACAATACAAAAAATTCGACAAGTATAGCAGGTGATCTCTTAGTCTAGGATAAACAAAGAGTTTTTATATCGTTATTGCTCTTTTCCGTAATTGAAACTTCATGATTTTTTTTTATGAATTGCTAATTTTTTGTTCCATTTTTGGTCAAATTTTCATTATTTTTTAACGAGCCGTTTAGCGTCAAAAAAACATTTTCTGAAAACAGAAATCGTACTGTAACGCCTCTTTAGCGAATGTAATTTTAGAAAATAATATCACAACTCATTCTCCACATAATGTTCTATTTTTAGGCATAGTTTCATTTTGATCCGTCAAACAGTATGGCTTGTATCGCTCTCACAAGGTTTGAGATTGAATTATAAGTCAAAATTTTTACATTTTATTGAAAAAAAATATTTCCTGTTGTTTGAAAATTCTGAATATATTTTTTGTTTGTTTGATGTGTAACCTCAAAGATAATATGAAAATTTCAAAACTCTAGGGTTATCAGTTTAAGAGAAATAAATGTTTTAAAAAAAACGGTTTTTGGCAAAAAAGTGACTTTCCCATCATGCATAATTCTTCCCAAACAATAGGAATCTGCGTCTTTATGAGGCCCATTTTTGTGTAAAATATCAACTTGATCCATCAAAGATTCTGGACCGTAGCGTGGTAACAAGCAATGCTAACACACGCACCCACCCACCCACCCACCCATACACACACAGACATCATCGTAAAAACGTCATAAAACGACTTCTGGGACCTCAAAACATGTAATTCCGTCAAAATCTCGAGATCGAATTTTTTCACGATCACTATACTTTACTTATAGTAAAGTAAAAATGTCATTTTAAGATAATTTTTACTTCAAAATGTAGGATAATTATATTTATTTTTCCTCAAAGAATGTATTCAATTTTAAATTATGTTTTACATTTTTGGTCTTTTATAGAATTATTATACTGGCAATTTTATAGCTTCCTAATATTTTATAAAACCACTTTTTATTTCCTTTGTTAAAAATCATATATACCAATTTACTCTGAGGGAGTGTTATTTTTTTCCTGCGTGCTGAACTCTGTTATAAGGTTGCTGTGAATGTACACTGAGAAAAAATATATTACTAATTAAGCAGGTTTGCATACTCAAATGAATGTCAAAGCCGGCTATTCAGTGTAATTTATAACTTTTATAGCTGGAAGCTTATAGTTTTTAAAAACAATAGATACAAACTATTAGACTAGAATAATGAAACAACTGGATATTTGTCAACAAATATAACTCCTCTTTCTTGAGGAAAGAATCCATTCCTCACATTGCAATACTAACCAAAGATACTATGATTTATAACACAAAAACATTTTCATCTGATATTAAATTTTGTTCAAGAGTGCAAAATATAGATTGATTAGAGCTATTTGTGAGATGAATCCATCAAACTGTAGAGAGCAACAGAAACTTATGTTTATTGGCAGTGATTTTTAACATGTAAAAATATTATACCTATTATATCTCATATAAGTCAATGAATTATTTAATGTTTTACATTATACTTCTAGACATCAAATTTATTTCAGTGGATTCACTTAAAAAATTTCTTAGTTAATGTAAACAATATAAATAAATATCAATAAATTCGACAAGTATATAGCAGGTGATCCGTTAACCTAAGATAACATATCAGTTTTTGTAGTGTTATTGCTCTTTGCTGTAATTGAACTTTTGCGAATTTTTTTTTTATAAGTTGCTAATTTGTAGTTCAATTTTTTGGCAAATATTCATGGTTTTTTAATGAGCCGTTCAGCGGCAAAAAAACATATCTGAAAACAGAAAATATACTGTAACGCCGTATTGGTGGATGTAATTTTGAAAAAGTTTATCTCAACTCATCTCTTGCAAAGTGCTCCGTTTTTAGGCATAGTTTCGATGTAATGAGAAATTTTCAAAACTGTAGAATTAAAGGTTTAGGTGGAAAAAAATATTGTCTAAAAACAGGTTTTTGGCAAAAAAAAGAACTTTTTGATCATGCATAATTGCTCCCAATCAATAGGGCTCATCTACACTATAGGCCCTATTTTTTTAAAAAAATATCAGTCCATCAAAGATTATGGACTTTAGAGTGGCCATAAACTTTGGATACATACTCACCCACCCACCCACCAACATACACAAACACACACACACACACACACACACACACACACACACACACACACACACACACACACACAGACTTCATTGTCAAAAACTTCATAAAACGACTTCTAGGACCTCAAAACATGTAATTCCGTCAAAATCTCGAGATCGATTTTTTTTCACGATTACTATACTTAATTTATAGGAAAGGAAAAAGTAATATGATTTTATTCTGTAACACTTTACGTAGCTATCTTAAAGAAAATGAAAATATGACTTTTCAGACCCGATGTTGTATTTAAGGTGGAATTTGATTGGGTTGAGTATTAAAATATGGTGGTTTTAGCGAAATGAGAGTAAAATGGTTTTTAAAATATTGTGTGGGGAGTGTATTTAGGATTTTTCAAATGGAGATTAGAGGGCAGGAGCCGGAGCGTTCTTCAATACACTCCAAACGTTATAACTAACGAAACCTAATCTTTTTAATTTAATACCTGTTCACAGACTAGTCGGACTAATGGCAGGCTTACTGAAATCAAAAACCAGCGGAATCGAGTCTATGTGGTCCAGACGACGGGAAGATAATCTTTAATCGTCAGATAGAAGCATTTAGTCAGCGCAAACTAAATCTGTCTAATATTCATTTTTACTTAATTTTCTTTTAATCGGATTACATTCAAAAAATCCATTAGAATAAAGAAATAATAAAAAAAATCCTTATCCAATTATTTGGTATCTCTATAAATAAAATTCGTGAGTTTGTTTGTTTGTTTGTTCACCAATTTTCCGTTAAGGTACAGACTTGAAATTATAATATATATTATTAATTACCTGAATAATGTTAAATAAAAGAAAATTATTATTTAATTACAAAAATTGAATCCATGGCAGCCAGTGGCTTGTGTGCTCTCCGATGACAGTAGTACAAGTATGTCTATATAAATAAAAGAAAATTATTATTTAATTAAAAAAATTGAATCCATGGCAGCCAGTGGCTTGTGTGCTCTCCGATGACAGTAGTACAAGTATGTCTATATAAATAAAAGAAAGCTTTTGTCTGTACATTACTTGGAACTGACTCATTTAAGTTTTCTTAACATTTCATACATTAGAGAATCCGGATCCACCCTTACAAAAATTTCTGTCTGTTGGTATGTCGGTTTGTCTCCAAAATTTTGTCACAAGTAAGCTTAACCACCATACCACATAGCAAGCTGAAACTTTGACAGTGGATTTGTGTATAACCAACTTAAGATATACGTTCAAAATAGATTGAAAATTCAAATAAGAAGCAAAGTCGTGGACCTTTAAAGCACTACATTTTGTCATAAGTAAACTCAGCCACTCTGACCCTAGATTTGAGTATGACTAACTTAAAATCTAAGCTTTGAATGTGTTGAAAATTCAGAAGCAAAGATATGAACTTATAAGCCTTGTTTTGCTAGCTACACGGATGTTTATTTTGAAAATATACAGGTGTAGCAAGTAGATATTGTTAGTTCATTTAATTTCATTTACGCATATGAATATATTGCCTACCTGAGCTTTCGTGTCAATCTATCCTTATTTATATGGCTATGCCCCTTAACTCCCATTAAAGAGCCTAGTCTTTTAATATAATTTTTATTTTTCATGTTATTTTCTCTTGGTTTATCAAAAATAGTAATCAAACTCTCTGTGTGTAAGATATTAAACGAAAAAAGTGTCCGTATAATTATAACTATTCAAAAACTAAAATATCATTCTTGTTGACAATAAGTAATTATAAATCGTACTATGTGGGAATGAGGATACGTTGAGTTTGGGACCACCTGAGTTTTTTCTGGCCAATATGAAGCAATGAGTTTGACACCCTGTGTACAGGTATGTGACAGAGGGACTTGCATATTCCTGAGAACAGTGTGCATAACGCAGTCCATATGGCACATGAATTAAAGAAGCGTGATGACAGGTGAGCTAATGCGAAAAGGCAGTACTTGCTACTAGCCGACTGCTTGCTGAGTCAACCTCTCATATATATCACTCGCAATGGCTAAAAAGAAAATATTACAATAACATAAAGTAGAATCCTATCTCAAAAGGTTTTACAAAATTTAATAAAATATGAAGCTGATGCTAAAGTAATGGAAAATAAAATAACGTTTATGATTGTCTTGAAACACCACTTTCATATTCTTTGATCCTATCAAGGAATCTTATACTATCTCCTCACTTGATATGCCTGTTTCAACACATATTTCTTTGTCATTTCATGTATTTCATAAGAATAAACCAGTTTTCTACCAATCTTTATGTCAGCCAGATAACTTACCTAATTAATTCTTAGTAATTTATGCAGTCAAGTCTTTCTATACAGTAAACAGATTAAATTTAAAAATGTAAGTCATTTGTAATACACATTGTTACGGGATATGGTTATGTAAACGTATAATCAAACTTTTGGTACCTTTAAGACCTTAAGTCTCAAATTGGATTATAACTCTCTATAAAACAGCTATAGCTACATAAAACTATATATTTATGATGTACATATACGAGTTTGTTTCTGTCCATGTGTCTGTGCGTGCATCAAAAACAATGTGAGATACAAACACCAGTCTTATTTCATCACTGCTAGCCCTTTGATATAACAGTAAGTTGAAACCAAAAACATTATTGTACTCTAATAACGTCTGCAACATTTTTGTATCTTAATAATACATGCCATATTCAGCTTCAAAAAACATGTCCATAAAATTTATATTCTTTATCATATGTATTTGTTTTTCCAATATACTCAACCTTTCTGCAGGTCTTCCACAATCCTTTTTTCTATTAACGACACAAAATAATTCGTTATACAGCAAAACACTTTAATGTACATGTTATAACTGATCGCGCTATCAGTTTAGATACATATACTGTCCAAAAATGTTACATTGTATTAAAAATATAATAAATATATCAATAAAATTTAACAATATAATGAATTTGTTTTCATATGTCTTTATAACTAGTTACATTTTAATTCCTACCAGATAATAAACCAAAAATTATATATCAGATAACTATAAGAACACTTTAAAGTGATAAATTTAATGAATTTTATAATTGAATCCACTGATTGCTAGCGAAATATTTCTCATTGGAGAATATTGAGATTCAGAAACACTTACATTGTCTTCTTGATGGATTTTACATCTTTCATACCTTATACATAAAAAAGGATTTGAAATCAAATTGAAATATTGAAATACATATTAAGTTATGAACGGATTTCTGACAACGACCATTTGTCATATAAGCAAGTGAGTTTTTGTAGTTGTAGTGTTAGGTCCATTCTCATTATTATATATATCTATATATATAATAAAATAAAAAACGAAGGAGACACAGACATAACTCACATCGATATTTCGACAATCGTCGTCATCAGGAGGTGCGAAGAGCGAAGATCGAAGAGTCCCGCAGGAAGACAGGGCGGTACTGAACTCGGAAACCGCAGCCAGTACCCCACCACTTACCACCAAGCGGGGGAAGGGAGGGAAGGAAATGAAGAGCCAAATTAAGACGTAAAAGGAACGAGTAAAAATTATAACTATAAAAAATTATAAAAAAGTAGATAAATCAAATTAAAATTAATAAAAATAATAAATAAAAAGTAAAATAAAAAATAATAAATAAATAAATAAAAAATAATAAATAAATAAATAAATCATAAATAAATTATCGGTTGAGGTTGAGTCCGGGGGAAGAGCGAGCATCAAGTAAGCATATGTATGCCTCCTCTGAAGCTCTTAGGGTAATTTTATTTTTGGATTCGGAGATCTGTTTCAGGATCTGAACCCTGAAACAGTCATTGAAACTGAGTCCATGCGAGTTCGCATGGATGGCTACAGGATAGTTACTGCGTTGACCGACTGAAGCCCTATGACCATTCATACGAAGGCTCAACTTATTAGAAGTTAAGCCAACGTAAAAGGAGTCACACTGAGTGCAATCCAGTCGGTAAACACAGTTGCTCGAGGTACAGGAGGAATTGACCTGAACTGGGTAGGAACTATGGTGGAGAGGGGAATCGAAGGAAGGATTAGGATTTACAATCAGGCAAGTTTGACAGCCACGGCGTCCACATTGTTTCATTACAGGAACAGGATTGGAAGGCTGAGGGGAAATATGAGAGAAAATGCTTTTTAGATTGGCAGGTTTACGGTAGGAAATAGAAGGGGGGTGATTAAAGATGGAAGAAGTAGAAGTAGAAGTAGACAGAATCGGAAAAGACTCCTTAATAACAGCACGAAGCTTATAAGCGCCAGGGAAGTAGGTTGTCAGGAAGAAGGAAGTGTTACTTCTATCCCTCTTGGGTCTGGGTTGGTGGGAGATGTCAGCCGGTAAAACACGACTATCAATGAAGGAGCGAGGATAGCCTCGTTCAGAAAATTTGTCCTTTAAGAGGTTAAGGTGATGTCTGCGGTCTTGGAGATTATTGCAGATATTGTGAATACGGAGGGACAAGGATCGAGGTATAGACTTTTTAACATGGGATGGATGGCAAACTATTGTAATGGAGGTACTGTTGGGAGTTGGTGGGTTTTATATGTACGGAAGTCAAGAAGTGTCCATTGTCTAAAGTAACGTCAACGTCAAGAAAGGAACTATTTAATTCCGATCAATAAATCTCTTTATTCAGCCCATAAAAGACTCCAGAAATCCTGTCATAATAGTTACAAAAAGCTGTCTAATCTTTATCTCTCGTATCTCTCTCAAGGCCTATCTCTTCCCTACCAAGTGCCCTTCCTTAAGTCACAGAATACTTCTCCAGTTTCTTTTACCCAAATTCCTCTGTGTCATTCTACATCCTTCTCATCGTACCAATCATCACCTTTTGTCACTGAACTCAATCCCTTTTCTTCTTCTGTTTCTAATTTTACTTACACCAATACCCGTAATAATAATAACAATCATAATAATAATATTAATAATAACATTAATAATAATAATAATAATAATCATCATCATCATCATCATTACGGTACTAGTAATAATAATTTTAACATTACAAATAACAATAATATACACAACTGCAACAACTTAATCCCTAACAACAATAAGAATATTGTAAACCTTTCTTCCCGCAATTTGAGTACTGCTGAAGCCAGTATTCTTTCTAAGGGTCTTAGCTTCAGTCCAGTCCCTAAAATTAATCACATCAGCATCTTGGAGGATCTCCAGATGTTTTTTCGATCTCTTCGCTGGCAGTATTTTTGGAGTTCCAATGACAAAAGCTCCGGTGATACAACTTCTAAAGTTCACACTTCCCTCAAGCGCTTTAAACCTCTATCTTCCCACGAACCACCTCCACTTTCTGCATCACATCCTCTCGAACTCTTCATCTCCTCTATTGTCCGCAGATGTTCTAATCCTGCCTTCCTCAGAAACCTATCTCCCCCGGATAACCTCACCATTCCCGAGAGAAAAGCGATTAGCAGTTTGAAAAGAGACAGCTCCCTCCTTATCATGCCAGCTGATAAAGGTTCCTCTGTAGTCCTCATGGACCGTTCTGTCTACCACCGTGAGGCAATGAAACAACTCTCTAACTCATCTTTTTATCAACAGCTTTCTTCCAACCCTATTCCTCTTTTCCTCAAGAACTTAGTTTCTCTTCTTAATAACAGTGCTGTGTGTGAGGGCCTCTCTCCCCAGGATATTGACACCCTCATTCCCTCAAATCCCCGATGTCCTGTTTTCTACCTGCTCCCTAAAGTCCACAAGCCCTTCAACATGCCTGACTCCCCTCCCGCTGGTAGACCTATCGTTTCCAGTTATGGCTGCCTTACAGAAAGACTTTCCGCCTTCATTGATCACTTCCTACAGCCTCTAGTTCGGAACCAACCTTCTTTCTGCAAAGACACTTTCCATTTTCTCCAAATTCTTAAAAATCTTTCTCTTCCCTCTACCCTTGATCATCCTCTTCTCATGGTTGCCATGGACGTCACTTCTCTCTATACTTCAATCATTCATTCTGAAGGTCTGGACGCTCTGCGATACTTTCTTGATGGCAGAACCGCACCCCTTAATCCTTCCACATCCTTTCTAGTCTCTTTGGCTGATTTCGTGCTACAGCATAATGTCTTTCAGTTTGAGGGTCGTTATTACCTTCAAACCAGAGGCACAGCTATGGGTACGATTATGGCCCCTTCTTACGCTAATCTTTTCATGGCCAAATTAGAGCAGGATTTCCTGGCCACCTGTCAACTTCTTCCACTCCTTTATCTCCGTTTTATTGATGATATTTTCTTCATTTGGCCCCATGGCAAACATAACTTAGAACTTTTCCTACACTCCTTTCAAAATTTCTGCCCCTCCATCACTTTCACTTACGACATCTCCGACAGACTTATCACCTTTCTTGACGTTGACGTTACTTTAGACAATGGACACTTCTTGACTTCCGTACATATAAAACCCACCAACTCCCAACAGTACCTCCATTACAATAGTTGCCATCCATCCCATGTTAAAAAGTCTATACCTCGATCCTTGTCCCTCCGTATTCACAATATCTGCAATAATCTCCAAGACCGCAGACATCACCTTAACCTCTTAAAGGACAAATTTTCTGAACGAGGCTATCCTCGCTCCTTCATTGATAGTCGTGTTTTACCGGCTGACATCTCCCACCAACCCAGACCCAAGAGGGATAGAAGTAACACTTCCTTCTTCCTGACAACCTACTTCCCTGGCGCTTATAAGCTTCGTGCTGTTATTAAGGAGTCTTTTCCGATTCTGTCTACTTCTACTTCTACTTCTTCCATCTTTAATCACCCCCCTTCTATTTCCTACCGTAAACCTGCCAATCTAAAAAGCATTTTCTCTCATATTTCCCCTCAGCCTTCCAATCCTGTTCCTGGAATGAAACAATGTGGACGCCGTGGCTGTCAAACTTGCCTGATTGTAAATCCTAATCCTTCCTTCGATTCCCCTCTCCACCATAGTTCCTACCCAGTTCAGGTCAATTCCTCCTGTACCTCGAGCAACTGTGTTTACCGACTGGATTGCACTCAGTGTGACTCCTTTTACGTTGGCTTAACTTCTAATAAGTTGAGCCTTCGTATGAATTGTCATAGGGCTTCAGTCGGTCAACGCAGTAACTATCCTGTAGCCATCCATGCGAACTCGCATGGACTCAGTTTCAATGACTGTTTCAGGGTTCAGATCCTGAAACAGATCTCCGAATCCAACAATAAAGTTACCCTAAGAGCTTCAGAGGAGGCATACATATGCTTACTTGATGCTCGCTCTTCCCCCGGACTCAACCTCAACCGATAATTTATTTATGATTTATTTATTTATTTATTATTTTTTATTTATTTATTTATTATTTTTTTTTTATTTATTTATTATTTTTTTTATTTTACTTTTTATTTATTATTTTTATTCATTTTAATTTGATTTATCTACTTTTTTATAATTTTTTAT